>PVJD01012081.1:0-41998 GCA_004026545.1 Mormoops blainvillei | reverse complement strand
ACATCATTTTGAAAGGCAGATAAACCTAAATTATGGACTTGCTTGTGAAATTTGTCAGGAAATACACGGTCTACCTCCTCATACTTGTCCAATAGACAATAACGGAGATTTGAATGGGAAGGGACTGTCCTGTGAATTGTTGCCAGCTACACAGACACGTGGCTTTAAAAGCTGGGCTTGATTACCTGCAGTGCGTGTTACAGAGCATTAGTTCCGATGAGCTCCCCCCGCAGGGGCATTCAGAGGGAACCGTACAGCACGCACAGGTTGGAAACAAACTTGAGCATCTATCTTGCCATTGCTGTGGAGACAGGAGCCCTAATGTACGGAGCGCCCCCCTCAGGCGTGGCAAACTTTCCCACTCTGTGAACCTGTGGGTGAGGCACACCATGTCAACTTGCAAAAATTCATGCCACAGGGAGGTCAACTGCGTCCTCTAGGGTGTGCTAACGGCCCATATGGCGGTACCTGGGAGTGTTCTGATAGAAAGTCGCTTACCATTTGCAGAGACAACCCAAGTTTAACTGGCACATGCTCCTTGACATTCCTGACTAGAAATGACACCCTTGCTTTCAGGGAAAATGGATTATAATGCTGCATAAGTCCTCTCGGCTCTTCTCAACGTGCTTATTCGCAGTGGTGAACACCTGCCTCGGCTCCCACTTAATTACACGGCATCTATAATTAAGAATCTGTTAGGATTTTCATAGACTACTTGGTTTCGGAAAAAAAACGCGTTAACATATTGTCAGATTCCAGCAGGTTCTAACTTGGAATACAAAAGATAGACAATAAATACAAATACACCCTGGTGCACAAAGGAAAGAACTTGATCTTGACTGGTGTTTCCCAAACCTGGTTATGTTTGAGCCGCCCTCCCTCACCACCTCGTGTCTCACGTAATAAGCCTCGCCCACTGTCGCTGTGAAACCCCTGCCCTCCCCCGTGGCCCTCCCCACCGCCTCTACGCCGCCGCCCAGCCCCAGTCCAAGCACCGCCATCTTTCCGTGAACCTCCCTGCCGGCCCTTCTCACGGGTCTCCCTGCGTTCGTTCCCACAGCCCTTTCTCCGTAGCAGCCTGAAAGATCCGATTCAGCCCAAATGAGGACCTGAGTGTCCTACTCAGCTCACCGTTGAACAGCAAGGGAAACGGAGTCCCTTGCTTCCGATTACAGGACGCCATGAGAGTCGGTCTTCTCTCTGACCTGTTGCACATCGCCGACCTCCTGGTCCCCAGCAGCAGCCCCCAGCTCGGCCACTGTGCTGCCACTTGGTCTTCTGTCTCGTGTCGGGCAAGCCCACTCCTTAGAGTACCCAAGGGGTTTCCTCTGCAACGACCTTGGCATTACCAGGTCCTTCTTGCTGCTCAGAGTCTAAATGTGCCCTCTTTGGCCCATGGCCATGATTCATGGCCGGATGGCCAGAGGGAAGGAGTCCGTTCCCATCGCAGCTTTGGGTTCAGATGTCCGGCAGAGCCCTTAGTTGTCAGTCTTGTTTATCCCTTACCTGAATCCAAATATGATCACACAAGGTCAGGAATTGTTAATATTTTCCTTGCTCTAACCTCAAGTGTTTAAAATAGTAACTGACAGGCAATACATTCCGAATGACAATGCATAGAATGAATGAAGAATTAAAAGTGCTCAATGAAATACGGATGGTGGGATCAACTAGGCTGGAGAAATACCTGGCCAAAAAAATCCACGTCTTTCCTTAGCATCCCTCGGAGTGTTTCATGTCACATACCCAGTTTTAAAGCGAGGGGACCACTTTTGTGCTTTCAACTGGCTTCCGAGGCTTAGAGCTGCTCCTCGTGGAGCTCGATGGCAAAAGGAGTGAGGATGCTTTGCGGTCCAGTGACGGGGGCTGTTGGGAAAGGCACGCTAGGCGGTGGGAGCAAGGAAGCGCACGGTGACCACTAGAGAGAGCTCAGTCCTGGCAGCTAGACCTGCCGCCACGTGCCGAGGACGGACCCTGCAGCCCTCGGCCCTTCTTTGCTCAAGAGACCATCCCCCAAGAGGAGCCCCTCCAGCCCCCTCAAGCTAGACCAGACCCCCAGCAGCCTGTACTTCTTTGCACCGCCATTTCCGCGTCACTATGCTCGGACTTCTGTGTCGTTCCCGCGTCAGCCTCCTCCTCCGGGTTCTGCGTGTGTGTGTTGTGGTGCCAGCGGCCGCGGGCCCATGGTGCTGGGAAGAGCTCCCCGGGGCAGGGGATGCCCACAAGCGTCAGAGAAAGATTGCAGGGCGCGCTGATGTGAAATAACAGTTTAACTCTCTACGGTGGCCAATATCAAAGTGCATTGCAATTCGTGTTCAAAGCACAGGGAGGCATGTAAGACAGTTCCTCCCAATTCTGCTCAGCGTCTGTGCAGTTTTTTGGTTTAAACCTGTGTCCCGCTGTCTCCCCTGGTAGCTGGCGCGTCTGTCTGTGTTCTCACCCATGCCAGCCCACCACCGGCCAAGGCCAGGCCACATGCTGGGTCCTCCGTGAGGGGGGCGGGAGAGCCTGCCCACCGAGGGGGCTGTTAGCCGGTGCAGGACACCTGCAGCGATGCCCACACTACGACATGACATGCACCCCACGGAGCTGCTCGGGGGCGCTGGTCCCCACACCCCACACCCTCCTGACCTGACCGTCTCTGCACCCAGTGCATGAACTTCCTCTCTGTTTTAAGTCAGAAGGACGTCGCTGCTTCAGAATGTTTACTGTGCCTCTCCCCTTTAAAGCCGCTGTTTGCCTCTTCACATTTTCTTAATTGCATCATTTTTAAAGTGCTTTTATGAATTTAATTATGTCACAGTTATAAAAAATGATAGGGGTTTGTGTCCTCCTCTGAATACGCAGCCACGGTTCCCTCTCAGTTTGTGTTCCTTTTGTGTCTACACCTTATTATCTTATATCTCTGAACTGAAGGCATCCTATTCTGGGAAATACATAAAGGACCGTATGGGCGTCTGAAAGAGCCAGAGATTTCAGGCCCCGTAAGGAAACTGAGGTGGAAGGGCCTCGGACAGCACAGGCTCGCGGCTGCACTTCAAGAGGAAATAAAAGTGGACCTGGAGCGCGAGAGGCCGCCGTGCTCTGGGGCAGGACCCTGCTTTTAATTTCCCACCTGACCCAGGTGAGACGCGCCTTCGCCATGAAGGAGGACATAAAAAATCAGTCGGTGCTGTCAGAGATGAAGCCAGAACCGTACGTCCGTGGAGCACCGGGGGAAACCCAAGCCGTATCAAGCACAGAAATAGGACTCGAGGATTTATCCCCTCGATGAAGTAATTGTGCATCTTAGAGGTGGTGATTGATAATCGGGCAGCTTATGCAATGCTCCATAGTTGTGTTAAAGTGCCAGTTTCTAAATCAATACCATAGCTGGGGAGGACTCACTTATATTTTCAAAAGCAGCTTCCCACAGGAGGAAGAGGGGCAACTAGTCCATTTCTTCTCTTTAACATTTTAGGAAAGTATGTAATCAAAGGAATTTATCAGGAAATGTTAGTCAAGTTCTTGTGTTTGCCGGGACTCAGGCTTTATTTTATATATATATATATATATATATATATATATATAAAATAAACATTTAATATAATATAATAATATTTATATAAATATAAAATATAAACATAAAAATAAATATATAATATATAAAATAAAATAAAAATATATAAATATAAATATATAATAAATATATAAATGTAAATATATAAAATAAATATAAATATAAAATAAATATTTATAATATAATATTATAAATATTATATTATAAAATATATAAATTTATTAGATATGTTTATGTGTTTATTATACATATATTGTTACTATTCCCATTTTGTCATTATAATGCTAATTTCCATTTATTTCTTATTTCTGATTTCTCTATGTAAGAATATTGTCCTAAGTATCTGGGAAATTTTATATAAAAACATAATATTCCATTTAAAATAATTTATTATGTTCGACTCCCTTTTATATTTTATTTTACAATTTTATATTATAAAATTACTATTCATAATTTTTTATAAATGGTACCTTATACTCCTACTTTAACAAAACCTTTTCCACCTCCATAAGTATTTTCAGTGAGTAAACTCTTTTTTCTTGATATTGTCTTAGTGGGACGTTATGTTTTTCATCAGTTTGGGAAGGATTTGAATAATACATTTTCTACAGAATTCACGGGGTCGTCAGCAGCCGAAACTGACTCGATTTTGCCTGACACGTGTTCACCAACTCACGTGGGCCTCCGTTTTTCTCGTGACGAGCCCTTTTGAGATCAGCTCTCTTAGCGCCTTTCAAATAAGTAGCACATTGTTGTTAACCACAACCACTAGAACACACATACATCCCACGACTTGTTTATTCCATAAGTGAAAATTTTACCTTTTGACCCCTTTACCCACCCACCCCCACCCCTGCCACCGACAGCCACCAATGTCTGTTCCTCCATGAAACAGAGGGCAGCCTGACATTTGGGACAGCGTGTCTGGGTTCCAATGACATTATGCTAAGCGAGAGAGGTCAGACCGGAAAAGACAAGATACTGTATGACCTCACTTACATGTAGAACCTAACTAGGCGCAGCTCGTAGGATCCTCGTAAAGTTCTAAATGTGCATTACATATTCATTCACCTGTTCAGCAAGGTGCCTCTCGAGCCCCAGCTGAACGACGCCCTGGGCTCACATCCAAAGATTTTCAGCGGAGGTCAAACCACGCAGAGTTTCGCTTCCTCTGCCGCCCACGTCGGGTGGGGATAGTGAACATGAAGGAAAATATCTCCCAGGCACTTCACACTGGCCTTTGTGAAAGCGCTAACCAACGTGGTGGGCCCGGAGGGCATCGTGTCCGTGGGAGAAACCAAGCAGAGAAAGTCACTGTATGATCTCATGTGTGTGTGCGACCTGAGAGGGACAAAGCAACGACAACAGGAAAATCACTCACAAAAACAAGTCCTGGGCATGGAGAGCAGAGGGGCGACTGCCGGAGGCCGAGGGCCGGGGGCAGGCGGGACACGGCGGGGAGGCCCGATGGTCCCAACGCCTCGGGGGGAGGCGCAGAAGGCACCGGCTGGCTGCACGGCACCGTGACTATGGGTGACGATACCATGTTGCATAATTGACAGCTGGCACCAGAGTCGATCTACAGTTTCTCACCACAAGAAAAATAAATGCTATAGCCGCGTGGTGATGCACGTTAACCAGACTTAGTCTGGTGAATATTTTACAGCATATACAGACACCCCACTCTACGTTGCACGCCTAGGGCTGATGTGATGCGGCGTGTCAGTTATACATCAATAATAAATAAGTACAGGTATTATTTTTTAAAATAAAATATTTGTTTCGTGAGGGGAAAACAAAGTGGCTTTATTTAGGATCCCCTTTCTCTACCTCCACTGCCAGGAAGGGCGAGTGATTGCGTGAGGCTGATCGAGAAACGGTTTTGAGCAGCTGTTGAGACGGAGGAAGAACCTGGGATGGGGGCTTTTGGGGGCTGGGCCACTCACAGGACCCCGGGCCACTGGCTGGGGCCTGGGCAGAAGGTGGGGCGGGGAGCGGGCGTGCCCCCCTGGCCCGATGGCCGATCACAATCACTGCTCTCTCAGGAATGCCCCCAAGGGTCCAGGGCCCCAGGGTAGGGGACCAGGTGCGGTGGAGGGAAGGAGTGGGACACCGGGAACTGTGATAAGTGGGGGTATCGGCCATGACCAAGATCGAACTTCCCACCACCTTGGTAGGAAGAAGACCTGAAACGAATGACTGAGACTGGTTATAGAATGAATAATTCCACTGGTGAAAGTTTTAAAAAATGCTCTAGATCTCTGTGGAGCCATTAACAATATCTAGATTCTATATTTAATTTAAAACTCCGCATATCCAATGAGACGACCTGTGGATTCGATGGTCAGAGGACATCTGTGGAAATCCGGTTCGTGGTTCCGAATGGCTGACTGCCTGAAGCCGAGACCTCACGAAATGCACCTGCCCTCTGTAGGGCCCTGTCCTTGTGTGACAGGAGGGAACAAGGTCGATTTTCTAGAAGAGATATTGCTCTGGTCTTTACTTATATCTCCAGCCTCTCTTCGTACCGCCTCTTCCAGCGCTGACCTTGTCTGCACGCCGCTGCGTAACGTCCATGTGTTTGCTCAGAATGCCCGAGACCGGGCTGGCTGGGTTCCCCCTCTGGTGCTTTGTGACAGCTGCTCCCTTCCCTTTCCCTTCCTTCTCCGGGGGGTTTTGGATGGCCTCCTCTGGACAGTTAGTCACAGCTCAAACACGCCACCCTCAGCGGTCCCCTGTTGGTGGCGGCCCCCCGCCCACCCCATGCACTCCCTGGGCTCCGTGTCTGCCTTTCCGCTGTCCTTCTGACCCTCCCTTAGACCTGAACTTCCACCACGACTGGGACTGCAGCACGTGATCCCTCGTGCTCCAAAACCGGAATGGCACAGAGAATTTGCTTTTGAATAAATATTTTTGAGTAAATGGATCTGTTTTATTTTTAAATTTGGAAAACGTCAGGCAACATTGTCAGTGTGTTAAACCACAAAGCCTCGTTTTACTGTTGGGGGTGATCTCGTGCCGTGAGATCACAGCCTGTTAGCTGAACGCCCGGAACTGCCCACACCCCGTTCGCACGCCTCTTCCTTCCTCTCTTCGGAAGCGGGGGACTGAAGAATGAAGCACTGATGAGTGCAAAGCACTGTTTTGCCTTCAGGCAGATGAGCGCTGCTGTTTGTGCGAAAGCGTGTGTTTGCTCTGAGAGAACCTGGTGGCCACGCTGGAGACCCGCGAGGGCTGTGAAGGAAGGGACGTGTCGGCTCACTGATGGGAAGGGGGCCTGGGGGTCAGAGGGCGCCTGTGGGAGTAGCGCCTTCATAGACGGAGTCTGTACGTGCAAACACGGTGATTACCCCCCGCTCTGGGCGCTTGGAGGCTGAAACACTGGGTGAGCCATTGAAAGAGACGCATTTTAGGGCCCTTCCCGAGCCAAGGCCCTGGGAACGCCATTTCTTTGATATTTCAGTGCACATACGATGTTCTGAGCATTTCCGTCACTGGTAAAAAGGCGTCTTTTGAACAGCTTGCTCCCGTTTCCTTAACGTTTCTGCACATGCCCAAGCCATCCAAGGGGCCTCACGAAGCAGCTACACGCCCTGTAACTTCGCATCTTAAAAACAACAACAGAAAAGGCAGCGCGTCTTAGCCACATGGCACGACAGATGTTCGGGACAGGCAGTGGGTGATCAGGGAGGCCGAGGAGTGCCCCTTCCCGGGGATGTCCTTGAGAGCAGCTCTGCTCGCGTGTTCTGAGGAAGAATGATAGTTAAGATGAGTAAATGAAGTTGTGTTTTATTTTATTATCTTAGCAGCAAGAATCCCTATTTCCATGAATATACTGAAGCACTCAACAAATTATTGATTGAAGGGAGAAAAGTTACACACATGCAAAACAAAATGGTGGGGCTGTATTCCTATAACTCAGTACAATTCATAAATTCCAACGCGCCTCCCGTACCTTCAGGAGAAAAGGTGTGTCTGTGCGTGTGTGCGTGTCTGATACATGGTTCCCTCAATTCTACGGTTCTTGAGAGTTAGACTTTAATTTCAGGACGAACACTAATTTTCACTGACTGATGTAAAACCAGTCATTAAAGGACACGATCCTGGGCACTTGGTTACTGTCGGTCACCCCCGTGAGAGGATGTATCAGCAGAATGGTTGGCATTGTTTTTATCCATGTAATGGAAACACATACAGTAGAATTTCAATGAACAATTTGTATCACTTGGTTTTAATAGTTCATAAGTTTGATTTTGAATGGCCGTCAAAATCAAATTTAAAAAAATACATGACTGGCAAAATAAACTACCATCAAATGTAGATTCCGAGTGAGTTAACCACACCCCGACTTTGAGCTCCCAACCTAAAGGCAGAGCTTTTAATTAATTTTATGGGGGCTGGGCGATGTTGTGGCTTCTTCCACACCGTGGAGCGAGTGTCCAGTGTGGCCCGTTACTTTTTGTTATTCTCCCGTGCTCTGCAGGGGCTCTGAGCTTAGAAATTTGTGCACAGTGCATCTATGAATTCAGCTGCTTATCACAAAGTTCACCGAATCTTCGCATTTGATGAGATACTCAGGCTGGTCACCATTGTTTCAGCTCCAGCTCTTTTAGAGTTTTAAAAACAATCACATGATTATAATTCTAATTTAGGGATCCATTTATTAAAACACCATAATAACGCCAAGCTGTACAAATTCACTCAGCTTTAGGGGAATTGTATAGATAATAGTGTGCACTTAGCACTCAGAGTTTTTGAATACGCGCCATCCGTCCGCCCACGGCCTGTGTGCGGCCAGCTGCCCCGGGTGGGCAGAGCCTGTGGACGGCCCGCCCCCGCGGGGCTGAGCCCGCCCTCACTAGGACGCTGTTTGTCCGGCTTCTGCAGGTGCTTCCCACCACCAAGGCCACCCTTCTCCAGAACAGTCCTTACGATCATTTGTTAGCATTAATTTTACCCTGAGCTAAAAACTCTTTCAAATCACCCTTGTTCCTAGTTCTTGTACTTAACGAAACACAGAATAACTGTAACAAGAAAAAAACACAGGCCTAACACTGCCCAGCTCAACCCTAATCTTCTACTGTCTAAACAGTTTTCTGTTTTTTGTTTTTTTTTTTAGGTGGGGTGGTTGTTTGTTTGTTTGTTTTTTAACTTTCCATAATGGCCTGATTCTAAGGATCACCCGTCTTGAGGACTCTTTTTATAGAATCATCCTGGCTTGTCAATGTCTTCACTAGAGATTCTAAACCGATCCCGAGTCTCCCCGTGAGACTCTCACTTGGACGTCCTCTTGTACCAGATTCTGCCAGTACTCCCTACGGCAGATTTTGGATAACCACGTTAACCCTACAGCCATTTCATACTTAAATCCCCCCGACTGGTTGACCGTGGGTTATCACTGTCCTCATTATTGCATGTTTGAAGCTGAGGTCAAACCATCTCCCCATCACTGGGGCGCAAGATGTCTGGGGGCCTGAATTTGTGTTCGTTTGTATCAGCTACCTGGCGTGAAACTGGCTTCTTTACATATCATTTCACTTAAAACTGGTTTCATTTACCTTGTGTCACGTCGCCGAAGAGCCTATTGACAACGGTAAGGGAGGACTTCCTGCACGGACCACTTTTTAACTCAGGCTCTAGTCTGAGATTTGCATCGGAGATCCCTGCAGACCCTGGAGACACAGGAGGGGGCACGACCCGCACACACCCCGCGGCCTGCGCCCTCCATGGGGCAGAGGTTGGCAGCCGCTGTTCTCTTACTTACAACGTTTGTAAGTTATGTTAGCTTCCAAAGTGAAGCAGAAATTTAAACCAAAATAATAAGAAACTGGCACAATTAAAAAAAAATGTCAAGATGCAAATTGGGAAAACAGCAGAAAGCAGTTAATGCTCAGTTTCAGAGTTGTGTTTTGCAAAGTGATAGAATGTGTCACTTCTCAAAAATTCAGTACCAGATGGCTACTATCCTACATGGGGATATAATATTAACACCTTTTACTTTACAAACTTGATGTTAGAAGTAGAAATATAAAATGCCCTAAACGTGCTAAAGACATTCGAAGAAAAGGCTCTACCAGTAATCGTGTTTCCTCGACTGATTCATTTACCCAGTTTGACTTCCCGAATGACACTCACCCGTAAGGACTGCCACTCACATTCTACAGATGGTAGATATTACAGTATATTTTTAGTTCAGCATCTCTTTCTTTTGAAACAAAGAAAAGTAGTTGGGATGGAACTGATAGTTTCTAATGAAATTAACTCTTAGTTGCCCACTCTGTAAATTTCCAGGCCCCTTCAGTCTGCCTGCCCATTTTTGCAATAACGCAAAACCATTTGCTTCGCCAAACATCCTTTAATTCCTTGTTGATGACTGCCTCCGCTCCTGCCCTTTTTGCTCCTGGGGGAGGAAATGCTTTGAAGGCGTCATTTATTTACTGGACGCCCAAGGTGTGCGGTTGTGATCAAACAGATTTAAAGTGCTTGTTTCACTCAGAGTAATTAAGAATGGCCGCCCAAGGATAAAAGCGGGGAAGTAATCCCAGGGCCTCTGCACGGGACACACGTGACAGATATCGCGAAAGTAGGTAAAGTTAAAAAACTATAAAGGATATTTATATCAATATTAAATTACTCTTTTGATAACTGGTTTTGAATAAAAAATAGAGTAAGTCAAGGCTGCTTCTGTGTCAGCTCCTCAAGCTGGGAACCAAATAATGGAAGAGTAAAAAAAAAAAAAAGAGAAAGAAACAACACATGTAATAAGATATTATGAAGTGTGTGTGTGTGCATGTGTGTGTGTGTGTACTTTTTTTTTAATGGCGGGGAGCAAAGCTATTGAACAGAGCACGCGGTGGCCAGCACGAGAACTGAGTCTGCACGTTGATCTTGGGGACATGCCTTCATCCATGAGCCTCAGATCCATCGTCTGCGAGGCAGAAAGGGTGGTGACACACTCTGGGGAGCTGTTTCAGAAAGCACATGCCACACCCCCGGAGAACCAGGAAGTGGGCACCCACCAGGAGTGAAAAGGAGGGCACTTAGTTACACAGCTCTGAACGCCCTGGGGCCTCCCAACAGGGCCGTGGGAGAGTCACCGAGACACGGCCACAGCAAATGCACTCCAAGCGCCCTGCCCGGTGCCCAGCACCGGAGAGACACCATTGTTACAATACAGTGGCATGATTTGAGCACAGATGCCCACTTCGTTACACAAGGTTATCTAAAGCCCCCTTCCCACCTTCATTACACCTCTCTGGCATATATAAAAGAGCTGTCCTTTAGGAATAAAAATAAATCTATTTTTCAAAAAAATTAGGAAAGACCAATTTTTATTCCTTCTCTCAGAAGGCCAAGGGGAAGGAAGAAGGGTGGGAGAAGAAGTTGGCTAAGCTCGGGCCTGGCTAACAGCTCTAATCCCAGGCGAGGCCGACACAGAGGCCAACGATCAGGTGGTCTTCAACGAATCAAGGAAAATTAATGGCTTTGGAGGACCAACTCAAGCCCTTGGATGGAAGGAAATGACCATGGCTTGCAGAAACCCCCAGAAGCTCTATTGGGTAGATGTATGCACACCTCACCTTTCAAGCCAGTCATTAAAAAGGACCCAGCTCTGTGATTCATAGTGAGGGTGCTAGAGAATTGATTTATGTGCTCCGAGAGTACAACGTGTTTGGTAATGTGACTAACTGTAACTTTATCATTTTTTAGCAGAATTGTCACTGGGAAAAAATTGGATTTTTAAGGAAGTAATAACGAGAGACCAGTGCCCTATAAAAAGGCATGTGAGGAGACCTCGTATGTGCAGGTGAGGGGCGCCCCGAGCTGGCACGCAGGTGTCACGGCCAGGGACCGAGTCTCACCAGCGTTATTGCCCACGGGCAGAAGTGCAGGTCTTCATTGGCAATGAGGTCGCGTGACCTCGGTGACTTCTAGGTGAAAATTCTCTGCCTCCTGGAATAATCAGAACAGATTTTTTTTTTCTTGAAAGGGAAAACATGTCTCTTAAAGGTTAAAGCCGGTTAAAATGATAATTCCTCCTGGAATTCTCGTCAGCACTTCTCCATGCATTTAAAACCTGAGAGCCCGAGGCTCAATGCTTCTTTTCCGTTATAATCTCAAGGAAGGCGCAAGTAAACACCAACTTCAGAAGTAAAGGGAGGAAGATTCTCCATGTAATGCCAGTTCACGAGGCCCCTTGCAAGTCCTCGCGTGTGAGGACGCACAGGTGCACTCGACAACGTGGAGTATCAGGCCCATCTGTAGGCAGCGATCTGAAGCCGGGGCATAATTTCTGAGAATATGGGATTGCGCACGGTTAGGGAAGCACAACGCATGCAGTGACCATGTCTCGGCTTTGGCCGTATGGGACGCACTGAGAAGGCAAGCAGGCTGCGAAGGAGTTCCGCGTGAGAGACGGTGGGAGGCACAGGACCCGGAGGCAGACTGCACCAGGTGTCGAAGGGAGGACACGCAGAGGGCAGAGCGCTGCCTCGAATACTAGAGGCGACCATGCTGGTCATAGCCATAGGTCATTTTACCTGCACCTGAGTCGCAGTCCGTAGACTGACTAAGTGAGAGAGCAGCTCAGAGGCTGGGATGGTGACTCTGGCAGGTGGTCGCGTCCGTGATGCAGTGAGCTTGTTCGACGTTCCGTGTGGACCGTCCTTGGGCTGCCTGCCTGGTTCGGCGGATGTCCCGGCGGGACGTCAACTGTGGTGAAGTTGTGAAACGGTGACATGAGGATCTGGCAGGGAACAGAGGACTTAAAATCAAATGCAGGTGTTCGGAAACCCTTCTAAAAATTGTTATGAGAATAACAGTTTTAAAGACCATGTAATGAAAGAGATTTCGTCCCATCACAGTCCAGATAAATTTGGGATTCTTGCCATGTGAGGTCAGCTCCTCATGAATTCCAAGGGGCTTCCTTGTGGTCACATGACCGTGCACATGTTTCCTCACATGACAGGTTCCAAACCCAAGGATCGAGGGCGAATAGGAGAGTCCCAACAGAGTCACTGTTGTCCTCAGGGAACTCCATCCGTTTCTGGTGGGTCACTGTGTCTTTACGTGTCTTACACACTCCTGCTCGTCCCCACTAACCACGCTGCACGTTCACCTCTGTGCCCCTCTAAGCTCGTCAATGGAAGTCAGCTATTTAAAATCCAAGCTCATGTCTGTCCGAAGGGTGTGATTCAACTGTTTGTGAAGACCAAGCCAATAAGCATCTCAAAATTCAGGAAGGGGTAAAAATTTATACCACGAACTTGATGTAAAAAGCACTGTATAGGCACAAAGAAGAATATACTCCTTTTCCACCATTTATAGTGTTTTCAAAGGAAATAGATTCTAGAAGTTTGTAACCTCAAGGAAATGGAAATTACTTATTTTATGTTTTATTTCTTCTGAAATAAATTACAAATGAGCATAGATAGTATAGCGTTGTGGTTCAACTTAAGTATCAACATATTTTGCTCTGTTGGTGTTAATACCATAACTATGATTTGTAGGAATTAGCGTGGAGGGATTTTTTTTAAGTATTTAGGATTAATAGTTTTCTATTTACAATCAGATTGTTGATGGCACCATTCATGACAGGATTAGTAGGATATAAACTTGCAAAAAATTAACCTGGTCATTATTTCATAAGGAAGGACATTCGAAATGATGCTTTTGCTTGGAAATGGTGTGTGCCTGGGCCCTGGAACCTCTTTTAAGGACTGGCCTTTCCACACTGATGTACAGGCACAGAAAGTAGGAATACCATATATATATATATATATATATATATATATATATATATATGTAAGCTCTTGGTCCAGAAGGAAATGCCATCATACGCACCTGATAGGGTGATAGGGTAGCTCTTACGCCAATCTACCACTTGAAACATGCATTTAATTTTCCCCATTTCATTAACTACAACGGTATGTACCACAGAATAATGTAACCACTTTCTCCACCTCCCATTTCGTTGCCATGACCCTGCGGTGCTGAGCCCCAGTCCGCGACTTGCGGAGCCAGCCGGGCTTTCTGTCGAGTTCTCCCTGTGAGGTCGGACGCAGACTCCGTTGACTCTAGCACCTGGGGACGCGCTCTCGTCTGCTGATTTTTTTTTATTTGCACCGTCCAGTCTGGCTAAATACCGGATCCCAGACCTGTCTGTTTACTGAAGTTTCATAATACCGGAGTATACGGATCTAACCCTTCCTAGCTTCTCCACTAAGCTAGATAAACATTTGCAAACTTTCACATCATCTCCTCCTGTGTTAACACACTGTTGCCTTAGGGCCGAGTTTGTAAGGAACGGAGCACCGTGGAGACACCCGGTGCTTTTACCACCAGAAGCCAAAGGTTGCCCCAGTTTCCCGGTGCCGGGCCGAGGGCTCTGCGCATGCGCTGCAGACCCTGCCGCGACACCACCCGCGGCAGGAGACAACGTTTGCTGGCTGATACCTTCAGAAATGCCCATTGGCTAATGAAGGGGGTGGAGGGGGCATGACATTTGCTAGGAAATCATCCAGCGCCCATGTTTGGTTTGCCGTGTCTCCTTCCTCCTGCCCAGAGGCTGAGCACGGCTCCCACGGTGGCTGTGCCCCCCCCCCGACCCCAGGGGGCATGCACCACGGAGCAGACATGGGTGGGCAGCTGAGACGCGGAGGCTGGCTGTCACCGCAGCATGGCCCAGCTGCGCCGACGGTCAGGATGGGTCAGGTGCAGCCGGGCCTTCTGTATCTTCCCAGGGAGAAGTTTATTGCGAAGACATGGCCATGACGGACAAGTACCGAAAGCCCCTTGCGCTTCCCGTGCTTTGCTTTGCTCGGGAAAATGAGCCGGTGACACAGACCTAGTTTCTGCCTCAAGGCTGTGCACACCACGGGAAAGGAGGGGCTGCGCTCTCAGCTTTGTCACCCGAGGGCCTACGCATCACAGGAGGGCGTGGTCTGTCCCCGGACCCTAGGTGGCAGACCGAGGAGGAGGCGGTGCCCACAAAGGGCTTCTCACACCAGGAGGGGCTTCTGACCAGGGAGTGGAGAAGGGCACGGCTATTTAAATTTTCTTAAAAAAGCAAAAGCTCATTTGCTTTAAAGAGGCTAGCTTATGTTGGGAGTAGCAGGCCCATAAAAGTGTGACAGCAACTCAGAACTTTCCGGGACCCCCGAGAACCTGTGGCAGATACCCCACTTCTACACAGGAGGACACCCCAGTCGCGAGGGGGATCATGTGACCTGTCCCCAAGACTGTGCCCTGGGAAATGGTCAGGCACCTCTGCGAACCCCACCATGGGGGCAGGTGTCCCTAACATGGGAGAGGGGACTCGATGGTGGCAAGCCAAATGGAATTTCAGTAGGTTCCCCAGACTCTTCGTAATCTGAAAATACCTGTGTGCTGATGGCTTTACAAATGCAGTTTTCAACGTAGAGTCTACAGGTAAAGCTGTTGGGAGACATGGTAGGAGGAAAAGAATTCAGCCTCAGTCCCAAGTTGAAATGAGAACTCGAGAAAAAATAGCTTATTTTTCAATAAAAGATCTAGTCACTTTCATCAGATGAAAGGTTATCCGGAGTGAAATGGGTTTCTTCAGTCTTGAAAAATGGTCACCCTTTGGTGGCTAGCCAGTGCATGGAAGCCCAAATGACCTTTTAAAACGTCGTGGTTGTCTGTTTGAAATCGTTCCACATTTGTGTTTTCGGAGAAATGAGTGATCCTATTTCAATACATATGATATAAAGAATATCCTAATCTCTGAGAAGATGTAATTTATGACTGCCAAATTGAATTTTAATAACTTTAATCTCAGCTAACTTTCGTTAGAAATAGAAACAGAGTTTTGTCAGTGGGGTGATTTTTTAAAAAACACTCTAAATATCTTCACTCCCTAAAATCGTCATTCCAAGTAAAAGTCAGGCAATGTTTTTCTCTAATGTAATCCGCAGAATCAGGGTGGACTTTATCAAACCCTTAGGATTTCATTAATATGAATAAAAACTTCAAAGCTTCTTCTCCATAGAAGAATGCTTAGGATATTTCATGCTTGACCTTGATTTTACAATAGTAATTTAAATGCACTCAGTATCATCTCCTACCTTTCCATCAGTTTGATTCTCTGCTTCATCTCAGCAGAATATAAACACTACTTTATCTTTACGTAAGCGTTCTAACCATTGGTAGAACTGAAGACCTACTTAATTATGAATAAAAGTTCATGGCATGGGGTTTAAATATGTATAAATGAACTAGATTGAAGAGGGCTGTTGAATTATTAATTTTTCCTAAATGCCCATAGACCTGTTTTTAAAATGCCTTTGCTCTGTGTACTCATTGTTGCGTTTATGGTCCTAAAAGGGGCTTGTCCGGCTACCTGCACTACCACAGTCTGTGGGTTACATCACGTTTTCAGTGTGACTTTGTATGTGACATGCTGCACGGGTGATGGAAGATGCCACATTCACTGAAGAATTGCTCCTCACGTAACTAGGGAGCAATGTCACTTCTTGGGCCCGTTCCTCCTCGGTAGAACATTCCAGAGGACTGGGTTCCCCGTGACTGGGTGTATTTGGATATGTGACCGATAGATGCGGGGCTGACAGTGGCCAGGTCAGGTAGAGGACACTGCGGGAAGGGCCAACTCTCAATGCTGTTTGATGTCTTAAGGGAATTGTCAGATTGTCCCTTAGAGTCCTGAGGACCGTGAACTCCACATAGCTTGTGTGGCCACGTCAGAGACATCTGTGCCGCTTTCGCATACGCAGACCCCTAAGCGTCATGAACTCAGGGACCACACCTGTCTCACGCAGCAGCAGCCACACAGCGCCACCTCCGGAGTCCGGGGGTGGTCCCCGGGGCTGAGGGGAAGCAGCCCTTCCACGCCGCGGGGACTCGGTTCATTCTGCCTCCCGCTGACTCCTCCTCCTCCTCCTCCTCTTCCTTCAGCACCTGTCCATGGGGCCCGCAGTCACTCGGGCCAGCTTTTGTGATTTCTCTTTTCTGTTACATTTTAGACCCAGTAATAAGATGTTTATGAATATCTCTTGAAATAATAGTATCGTTTTATTTTTAAGTATACAGTTAAAAAAAAAAACCCTACGGCCTTCCCCTCAGTTTCTGGGAAGTAATTTTCCTCGTAGCTGGGAGGAATCTCTGCTTGGAATGGGGCTGGCCACACCTCAGGACCTACGGCTGGTGGTGGGGCTACGCCAGAAAGACCAGCCGCGTGATGCAAGGTGGGGACACTGGGTCACACGACCAGCTGCCCTGGAGACTGAGTTCAGGCCATCGGGGTAACCAGTCCCTCCTCCGTGCCTGGGTAACGAAGCCCCAGTGCAAGGCTCGGTGGGCGGGCCGGCGCCCGGGCTGGAACCCTCGTGCGATCGCGTGCGCCGTGCGCCCTGCGCCCTGCGCAGAGCACCAGTGCACCTTGCGCCGCACTGGGCAGGGACCGCGCCCGGCTGGGCGGGGCCGGGAGAAGCTTCTTTTGGGTCCTCCAGGACGCTGCCTCCGCGCCTTTTTCTTCCCTTTCAGACCTGCACCCTGTCCCCGTGAGTGCTGCCCCGCCGCCTCCGACAGTGTTCAGTGGGCTCAGCGTTCAGGGAATTCGCAGACCCGAGGGAGGGCAGGGGAGCCCCTGGCCTGCACTCAGTGTCAGAAGGGACGGCAGTGACCTGGAGGGCCGCGCCCTTGGATGCACAGTTCGGGCCACTCTGGGATGGACGAACCTTTAACCCCTGACTTTCACATGAATCCCGTTTGGATCACAGAATTCAACGCACATCGGAACTGCCATTGGGCGAGCTGGGTGACGCGCAGCTGAGACTTTGACAAAGTGCCCAGAGCCTCAGAATGTGGCCTCCGGCTGTGTGGCTGCCCGCTGTGGCTCCTGCCGGACCGTTGTCATGTTAATCGCCTATTCTGAGAACTCTCTGCTCCGGGAAATGTCAGGAAACACACCGGCCTTTAAAAACTGTCCCACAGCCCGTAAGCCCAAAGTGACTTAATATATTTTTAAGCTCTAACATGAAAAAGTTAATATTTATACTATGATATGTCAAACTGCATCAATGGACATGTTACTTTTTTTTGAAAAAAATTTTTTGAAAAAAAATAATTTTTTTATTTGAGTGTAGGTGTTACTTTAAAGAAAATAGAACACACTTGGAACTCTTTCATGCGAGCTTCCCTGTACATAAATTACTCTGGTGGCCTGGGTTTGGCTGTGCTTTTAGAAAACATACATGTTATCCACATATGTAGTTATCCATGGAGAAGTCACATTATTCATCATGGATGAAAGTAAGAGACACTCGTTATTTTTATATTCCTTTCACTGTAATCGCAATTCCATAAAGTAGGTATTGTTATTTAAATTTTTTACGAAAGCTGAGTGAAGTTAGGGCCCGTAAACTTTGTAACCGGCACAGGTGCAGTAGGTCGCCGTGTGGAAATCCCAGCCTGCGCCCAGGCCGGCATGGATGGGGAGAGCAGGCTGTCGCATCCGGCAGCTGCTCAGCCTTAGTTCTGGTTAATAACCGTGTCCCTTGCTGAAGGATCCGGTCACCGGGGGTGGCAAGGTCTACGTCAAGTCCAAGTTTGCACCAGGGATCTGCTCTCTGTACAGGCTGATTTTTTTCTCAGTATATTTGTATTTGATTCAGTCCGTGCAAAATGGAGTGAGTACATTCATTTAACGCAAATCCCAGAGGGCACAGCAGGAACCTGGGGATTCCAGGCACAAAGTCGTGTCCCCGAGTTGCAGTGTTTCCTCCTGTTGCGGCGTCACCATGCCAACTCCATGTACACTGCCCAAGAGGAAACGGCTTTTTATCCTCTGCCAGCTCACGCACCTCAACCACGGCCTCGGCCCCCTCGCAGCTCTTCACCTGTTTACTGATGAGGGAGGACCCGCCCGCGCCCGGGCTCCTGAGGCTGTGCCTGTGAGCTCGGGCGCGCCCTGGGACGCAGTCCTGTGCAGCTGCTACCCGGGACCAGCCCTCCGGGGTGTTCGTTTAGAGCCAAAGTGACCTCATGTGTGCTTGTGTGGGCTCTGTCCCCTTGGGCATGTCATGTCCCCCCGTCACTTAGGAGGACGGGGAATGAGTAGTCTCCTGTCTGCTGCAAGGATGGACCAAAGAAAACCTCCCAACTGTTCCACTGGCCCACTGAATGGACGCCTTGTCTCCTTATCCTCGTAAGCGAATCTAATGACAAATGCGACCTACAAAGCCACCCGTATCTGAATGTCCAGTCGAGCCCTCACGCAGTGATAACAGGAGTCTCAGAGCCCGGCTTGCCTGCGTGGCTGGGACTGCCCGGCTCCCGGGAAGCCAGGCTGCGCCCCGTGGGCTGCGAGCCTCTTTGGGAAGCGGGCGTTTCTACCAGGTGGCATGTCCAAAACCAGCGCGACCGTCCCATGCACCTGTCCCCGTACGCTCGGTCTAGGGCTTCTCTCCCACTGACACTGGCCTTCTGGTCAGTCAGAATAGACTCTCATTCGGTTCAGTCTTTCAGTTCCTCCTGCCGTGAATCTAATCTAATTCTTCACGGTCTTATGCGTGCCCCGTGTCACAGTGGGTTTTTCCCTCTCCAAAATGTTCATGTCACTGCCTTAACCCAGCTGATAGGCAGCCTCGCCTTTGGAGGCTCAGATGGTCCCCTCTTCCTTTCGGACCAGTTTAAACCCTGGTGGCCGCCACTCCCTCGAGGGCTTCTCCCCGCTGACCTCGCCAAGCCCCTCCAGGTGTAACTGTTCATGCGGCCACTCCACGTTCTCGTCTGAAACTCTTCCCCCTGGTCCCGTGATCCTCTCCTGCACTGACTGTCACTTCTCATAATTCAAATGTTAGCCCTTCTCCAGAGCTCACACCCAGCCGCCCCAGGCCGTGCAATGTTTTGGGTTCATAAAATGCCCCACTCCGGCAGGGTCTCGGCCCCCGTGTTTGCAGGGCGCTGTTCTCAAGTGCGGGCTTGCTTCCTGCCTGCCCCGCCGCCGCCCCCCCAGCTGTTTGCTGAGGCAAATCTTCCAATCCATTGTTTGCTTCCGTATCCAAAGCGCTTCCCACCCGGGTTCGGTGTGACCTTTGAAACAAGTGCGCAAGAGGGGGGCGAGGAGAGAGTATCAGTTCCTTTCTCGTATCACAGCAGCACCGCTGCACCGGCAGCAGAACCGGAACCGAGATCCAAACCTCTGGCCGTGAGCTTGGTCCTTTGAGAAAACGATTGTCTCAGGTTGACTCCGAACCCTGAGAACGTACTTTGCATTTCAGCACCACACACACTCGAACGCTCACCCTCGTTATGTGGGATGAGTGACTGCATGACACTCACAGTCTCAGTCACTCATCCACCCCTTTCACCCCTAATGTGAAAATCTACCCAGGGGACGATTTTCTGCTGGGTTTTCCACTTAAAAGTCCTATAATCTTTCTATTTTCAATGCAGTGTTCAAAAGTTTTTAAAGGCAACAATTAAGTCAATCAAAAAAAATGTCATTTCCCCACTGCTTTTAGCTTAAGAAACTACCAGGGTGACTGTTAAACCAACGTGTGGACTAGAGAGCTTCAGGAGAGGGGACCTCCAGAGGCTGGGGGGTTTTTATTGTATTTTATTACTTTCTTTTATATTATTTTAGTTTAGTTTATTTCTGCAGCTGCACTGTGGGCAGGCAGTAAATTCATACAGTACAGCAGGCAAAACACACAGGCTTACGAATTTTAGAATTACTCAACGAAGGCAAATGCGAAATGCTCAAGTATAATCTTTTTTAAGTTAAACACATGCCACTCTCCACCTAATTTTTAAAGCTTTTTTAAAAAAAGTTGAACAGCATTTATGGATTGT
Organism: Mormoops blainvillei; assembly: GCA_004026545.1. Lineage (NCBI taxonomy): Eukaryota > Metazoa > Chordata > Mammalia > Chiroptera > Mormoopidae > Mormoops > Mormoops blainvillei. The sequence goes on along the minus strand of PVJD01012081.1, from coordinate 21,606 downwards.
CTTTTCTATTTCAGGAAACCTGCTAACTGGTAAAAATACAATGACGACCCAGACATCCGCTCCCCACGGGAGGTCACAATTCACCCCCTTGTTGTCTGCTTTGGGGGGAGCGGTGGTTCCGGGACCGAGCCGGTACCTGTCCAGAGCCTCACGGAGAGGGGGCTGGGGCAGGATTCCGCGCAGTGAGCACGGTGGGCGGAGGCAGGTGTGGGAGTCTTGCCGGGGCGGAGGCAAGAGAGCGCAGGAAAGGGACAGAAAGGAGAGGAAGAGCAGATGGAGAGGACAGGGGACTCTTCTGCCTGGCGAAGGGGTCCTGTCTTCTGGGAAGGGACCTTGTGATCAGGTTCACCTCGTCAAGGAAAGCCCGGCGCCGCCGTGGACGGGTGGATGCGGTCTCTGAGGTCGCACAGTTTGCACAAGCGACCGTGGGCACGACCCTGGCCTGGAGGGGCGGTGTCGCTGGCTCACTGCGGACACCCAGGGCCCGCTCGCAGGGGGCACGCATGGCTGTGTGCGCCGCCGCCCTCCCCCAGCGTGAGGCGGGACGCGTGCGCACGCAGGGCTCTGCACGGCCGTCTGCCTGGGTGTCCCGCAGGGCAGGCAGGGTGAGCCCTGGCTCTTCACTTTTGGCGGCTTGAAGCACATACGTCGTCTTAGTAAATACAGTTGTGCTATTTCTCCCCCATACGCCTGTCCCTGCCCCGCGCCTTGTGGGCTGAGACATAGAATGCTTGGGTTCCAGAGGTGCCAGCCCTGTTTACATCTCAGAAAAAGACAAAAATCACTCATTGTGTCTGGTCCTCGGTGGCCTCATCCGTAACATAGGGGCGATGAGAGACCCCCGCCTGGGACACCCCACCTGGTGGGGACGAACGGTAACACAGGAGCACGGGCTTTGTGGGTCAAGTTGATGTCATTTTGCGGGTCTGACCCGGCGTGCAGGGGTGCAGGGCGCAGGCGGAGTGCTCAGTGCCGGGCGCACCCGGCTCGCCGTGAGCTGCCCGCAAGGGCGGAGACCAGAGTCGCAGACACTGCTGTCAGAGCTGAGACTGGCGCGGGCGGCCAGGAGCGGGCGGGAGGACAGCACTGAGAGAGGGAATGGGAGGGGACAAACTAAGGAGCACCAAGTGGTTGGCACTCTGTAACAAAGTGTCATGCTGCCGTCCACGCGCTCACATCAGTAACAAAAATACAGTGAGTCGCTGCTCGCTCTGCATCGGACCCTGCGGCAGGGTCTGCGCAGCGTCAGTGAAGCCATCAGCCCCCCCGCACGGCGCACACCGGCGGGAAGGGCGGATGGTTGGCCTCGTCAGCCCTTCCCTCCGACTTTCTCGAAGGCTCTCCATCGGTGTGTGTAGGGCCGCCCTTTTACTGCTGCTAAATTTCAACCAGAAACACATATTGCAGTAAAATAAAACTGTAAAGAGTAATATTTACAAATAACATCAAAACCACAGTTTCACCTCGTTTCTTCCAGAGCTGGAAATGTCGTTAACATGATAATGACAGAGAATTTTACAGTCAGCCACATGAGTGAAACGAATCTCCTCCAAATAACGAGGAAGTATTTTAAAAAATTCCTTTGATGGGCCTTCTTCCAAGTAAGGATTATACTATCCCGTACGTAAGTGTTTGTGAATACACTGAAGAAATTATATTAAGACTTGACTTCACAACGGCATGCCAATTGAAGCCTAAATGAGTAAGCCGTTATTCCTCATTCAAATCTTTAGCCACAGCGTTTGCACATCGTTTGCAATTACCCACAAATGGCCTGTTTTTGATGAGTACATGTTCCAAGGAAACAGTGGAGGAAGCCTGCCTGAGCCCTGGGCGGTGACATTCCGACATTCTGGTCCCTTTAACGGAATACAAGGCCACGCACACACTCCCCTCTGCTGTTGCTTGGCCATGCTGTTCTGCGCTCATTGGAGTCAAATTTCACTGACTCGCGTTGAATGCGTGCCACGTGATACTCTGGGCCCCCGGTGCGGCAGAGCAGCCCGTGCCCATCGGAAGGTGTTGGTCTTTAAATAGCCCCTTCAGGTCTGGGGAGGGCACTGCCACCCAGAAAGTCGCGGGGCCCCTGCTCTCTGCCCCTCGGCCCTGAAGCCAGTGTCCGCCGCGCGTTCGGGGGAAAGAAGCAGCAGCTTCTGGGAGCAGCAGCCCGGCCTGAGTTCTGGGCTCTTCGACGGGGCGGCCGGTCCTCAGCACTGGGAGACCAGCGGGTCTCAGTGGTGGCCGCCGGCCCATCCACAGCGAGGGCCGTTGGCTCTGGCAAGGACTCCAGTCTCCACGTGGCCAGTTGACGTTTACCTTAGCTCAGAAAAATCAGGCTCCCAAAAGGAAGTGCTGTGTGTCTCCGGTGGATTAGGAACCCCTGCAGCTTCCTCTTGGGACAGATGTCGTGACATCCCCCCCACCACCCGCCGGGCGGGTGCCGGGCGTGGCCACGGGCAGCAGAGGTACGGACACAATGTGTCTGTTTCAGTTAAGACCACGTTTTGGCGCAAGAGGCTGACAGCACCCAAGGAAACCCATCACCAGAAGGGGCCCTTTCCATGAAACGGTGCAGCCCCTAAGAAAAGGGGCTGGGTGATGTCATGGAGAGGGAGGGTGGCCTGCAGCGATCCAGCAGGGACCTGGGGAAGGCCAGCCCAGCCGGGAGGTGTCACGTGAGCTGAGAGCTTCCACCCTAGGAGCCGGCAAGAGGAAGGCTGGCCTCAGTGACAAGGACCAGTGCAAAAAGACTAAGGCCGATACAAATGGGACCCTTTGCAAAGTAGACGTGGGACCAGACAAGTTAATAGGGGCCGCGTCCTATTTGACACCACAGGAAGTGTGTGGGCATAATTCTAAGTCAGCGCAAGCACTGGAGAAGGGAATGTAGTGGGGGTGGGGGGTGATGCCCTAGGGCGGGCCTGAGGCCGGCCCAGCTGGCTCGGATGACGAGGACAGCCGCAGAGAAGGAGAGATGTCTGTGCAGAATTTAAGGTTCGAGCTCAATGGATTAGCTGTTGTGTTGGGTGAGGGGCTCGAGGTAGTGAGGGCACTGCATGGCTTTCGGGGGTCTTCAGAAGATGGATGACTTGGAAAGTCACGGGGCTGGATGTGGCCATCAGTAGGGAACAGGTGGAAAAACTCAGAAGCCTGGGACTGGGAGGTTCCAGGAGAAGCCACCGCGGGGGAAGGAGGGGATCCAGGAGAGGTGGTTTCAGGGGACAGAGCTTCAGAGGGGGTTCAGCCCGGCTAGGAGAGGGGCAAGACCAGGATGGCCAGGACAGCGTCCTGCCTGAGGGTGTGGCCCACAGGGACCTGGGAACATTTCCAGCTAAGGTCCCGGGATGGGAGCCCTGGGGGGTGGGGAGGCTGAGGGCAGCGTGGGAAGGAAGGAAGTGGAGACAACCACTAGGGGGCATCTTCAAAGGTTTTCATTCGAGGGGCGGAGAACACGCGGTGATGGCTTGAGGGCCTTTGGGGACCACGTGAGAATCGCCTGTCTGTGTGGTAGGGAACTGCAAGCCAGGGGCCGGCTGCTGGTCGTGGGCGATGAGGGGAAACTGGAGGCAAATGTGTGGTCTTCTCCCGAAATGGTGAGTGGCCGTTCCGCCTCCTCCATGTCCCTCCGAACCACAGTTCCGATTCTCATCTCTGTATCCTTTGATCTTACATTTTAATTTTGTATTTTGGTATTTACTGGGATAGTCCTTTCCTATCCATTCACTCTGTTCCCTTTAACAATATTTTCATTAGTTCTAAGGAAATAAGCAGTGAACCACTGGAAAACCAGCGACAGAAATTTTGTTTTATGAAGGCCTCAGACATTTGAGGTGAGCGAAGTGCGGGCTCCCCTCCAATCCCTGGCATCACGTCAGGGGAACCACTTTTTAAAAATAAAGCCCATTCGTGTATTATTTGATTTCCTTTTTAAGTTTTTTGAAGAGCGGAGGGGAACGGCGATACATGTTTCAAAGCTCAAAATAACCGCCGTTTGCATTGTTGCGTGTGTCCCTGCCCTCGGGGACGCGTCGCGTGTTTGTGTTGATAAAGAATTTTGCATTTAAACACTTGAAGACACCGTTCTTTTTTTATTGTTATGTTTTGTTGGCGGGTCCTAACAGGATTTACGGAGTAATTTGTCAGCAAAGATTCACTCTTTTGTTTATTCCTAGAAAGATATTAATTCCAAAAAGAGGCAGGAAGTTTTTAATATGCCTGGTTTATCGTGAGTTATTAGAAGTAGAGCAGATAATTCATAACTCATAACACGACCTTAACCAATACCATGTTTTATGTGAAATGTGAGCCTTTTTATTTAAAATGCCAAATAAAAATAGCAGTTTTTTCTTCTCCTAACCACAAAAGGCGGCTTTGAGGGGAGTGTCACCCTCGCCTTGCTTAGCCCCTCATGAAAGGAGCAGTTTGACCCCCGCGTCACTTCATTCCCCTTCCCTCTTCCCTGCGTGAGAAAAGCGGGGGACACGAAGCGACACTTGGGAGAAGGGACTGGGTGCTCAGCTCAGGGCCTGCTCACCAACGCCCCCTCCGGGTGCCCTTCTGCCCTCCGCCCGTGGCCCTGCGCTCTGCCCTGCCGGGAGTCCTCGTGCTTCTATGTCACACGCGTGAGAAATCTGTCTGTCATAGTGACGCTCTAGCCTGGGCTGGTGCCCGACCGGTGACAAGCTTGTCCCGGCGACCAGCGCCCGACAGGGGTGGTTAAACGTGAGTTCTCTTCGTCCAGCGGGCCCGCGTCCTTCTTTGTTTGGTTCTAATTGTGCAGATGAGAGGGGCTCAGGTCTAGGGGCCCTCGCGCCTCGACAGCCCATCCTTCATAGCGAAGCCCAGGGCGACCCGGTGAGGGTCCCGGTTACACTCCTCCGTCCGCGGCCAGGAGCGGGGCCTTCAGCTCTGGTTCGTGTTTTCTGAACCACGGAGCCCCTGTTTCCTGTTGAATCCGAGCCTGAGCCCACGGCCTGCATCGTAACATCATTTTGTATCTAGCGCTGCAGACAATTAGCAAGTTGGACGATTAATGACGCAGTTTGATGCTTAGATTGAACAGGAAAACTGAAGTAATTATGAACACTATCTGGAGAGTGTGTGGTCATAGAAATCGTTGCCAGTTCTGTCAGTTTTGTCTAATAACTATGAGCAAACACTATTAAACCATTCGCAAGGAAAATATTCAAAGGAAATTACTCTATAGACCCTGGACAGAATCTAAAGCTTAAACTAAATTATAGTGCGCCAATGTCTGTCATTTCGGCTACATGTAAACGGTAAGTTTCTGCCAGAGACTGTGATCCGTTGCCGCACCTGCCGACGCCGTCGCGCGTCGTGAGCAGCCAGGTTTCCCGGCCCCGCTCAGTCTCCCGGAGCCCCCGGCGCTCCCTGCGTGGGAGGTGGAAGAAAGGGTTCCAGGCTGGGTAGTTTCGAGCAACACGAATGTCAGGCAGCGAGAGGGGGAGCTGGCCGTGCGCTAGGGGGCACTCGCCGCTGGCCGGAAGGGGGCCCCGGCGGGGCGCGCAGCCCCCTGCGCTCTGTGTCTTGCCCGGGAGGGAGCCCGGGCGCTGCCCGCAGAAGTGTCCCCGGCACTGGCCACCAGTACGGCAGCAGCACGGCGAGGGAGCCGGCCCTACTTCCAATTCGAGAGGTGAATGGAGATTCCAACATTAGCTCAGGAAAACACGCGCTCGGTGTGTTTCATGTGTGTCTGCTTGGCTTATTACGAGAACGGCGGGAAAGGACATTATATAGGCAGGAGACACGTAGTGAGTGTGTGAGTTCTTTCGAACGTCTGTATCTACACATCCGTAACCTGCGCTTGGGTGAAGCGCTAGGGAGACCCTGACGATTACGCGCCCGGGTGCCGCGCGGGCGGGGCCGCTTAAGGCGGCGCGGGCGTCTCCTGGAGGCTGCGCTCCGCGGTGCTCGCTCACCTTGGGCTAAGTTAGCAACTGCGTTCACGGCCACGGCTTGTCCTTATCATGTGTTACCAAGTGCGCCCAGACCACAGACGGGAAACCAAGTCTGAGCTTAATTCTTCAATATTAGAAGCGATGTCAGATCAGAGAGAGTGGATGTAAAGGAAGGGAACTTAATCTCTCTGCCTCTTAAAACCATGCCGCCTCGGGAACCTCAGTCCTCCTTATCCTCGCGCTAAGTAAGGCCTGTACCGCACCGTTTTTCTAGAATGCCACCTTCTGACGGGCCTCAGGCACAGGGCTGTGTCTTTGAGGTTCTCCACCGTTCCAGCAATTCGGTGTGCTCTTGACTCAAGCAGTCGTTTAAAAAATCATTGTATTTTGTAACTGTTATCAGTTCTAGTTAGGAAATTGAAGTTCATAATTACTTATCAATAACTTATACTAATAAATAAGCATAATTTTCTCCGTGTCGAAAATGTGTATTCATATATACCTGTCCATGTTAACATGTATATTGTGTTGACTTGATCACTATACGTCAAAAATGCCCCATAGTCAAGTCTTAGCCAAGAGGAAGTTTTCAGATTCCTTACGGTGATCTCAAGATGCTGTACACGTAAGGCCCTGTAGCAAAAGCCCTAAATGTGTGTGTCCAGGGTGATTTCCCCAGGGAAGGCTCTGCTTTGCGTGAGTGTGACATAGGACAAGTCGCCGCAGAGCACGGGGCTGTCTCCTCTCCCACCCCCATTGCCGTCACCGCAAACACCACGCAGGCGTTGGGGCTTGCCTGGGTGCGTGCTTCTCACTGGCTTCACAAGCGACAAAGCACAAACATCTCTTTCCGTGTAGAGACCCCGTATTTCTCGGTGCCACGTGGTTTACAGAAAAATATGAGCGACCAAATCCCGCACTACAAAGAAAAAAAATGCCACGTGTGGAAGGCAGCACACTTTATGCTGAAATAACATGACTTTCCGATTCAGATATGTATGATTTATTTTGTTCGGTGTGTGTGTGTGTGTGTGCACATTTAATCTTATGGCGGGGACCCTTCCATTCATCTTTATATCCATGTTGATGACACAATACTTGGTATATGGTAAAAACTTATATATGTGTTCAACAAATACAATTTTATATAAGATAGATAGGTTGAACTTTATATGAAAGTTACTGACTACTGCAAAGTGAAAAAAAAAAAAAGGTGTTTTTTTAAATAGAGTTGCTAACCTAACAAGCACATTGCCACTTGAATTAATTCCCTGCTGTAAGTTTCCATTGTGACTCCTGATACATTCCATCCCGGCACTGAGCAAATTGGATTCAAGAACAGCCAAGAGAAGTAGTAGGGGAACAATGCAATTTTAAGTCAATTTTATATGAATTACCTACTCTTGGCATGTGTTATAAGTCCAATTCTCTTGCTCTGTGTACTGATATTAGGTTACATTTTTAAAACTCTCCCCCAAACGCAGAGCCTCCGTTCTTTATTAAACGCTGTCTGAGGGAACAACATTCCGAGCTGCGGCATCGATGATTTGCTGCAAGACCGATGGAGCTCAGTGTGCGGCATCCAAATGTCTACTCCATGGGAATTTTAATCCTCCAGATAATTTTTTCTGGCTTAATTTCCTTGTTGTTAAGATAAATCATGGTTTTCCAAAGCGACACAGATCAAGTTGATTTTATTAAATGTTCCTGAGTAGGGCTATATAGAGACAGTTACCTTCCACTAAACAAATACTGTATTGTTGGAGACCTCCTTTCAAGTGTTGGGCGCGTCACTTCTTAACCTTTTCTGTCAAATTGAAAAGGAAAGAAGTCATTGCATGTCTCACACACCCTCAGCTCCAGCCCTGACATACGCAGAAACTGTTTCCTAAAGGTCATTATGCAAGTGCCATCCTAAAATCAATCTCAAGGAAAACACTACCTCTTCCTTCGGGTTTTGTAAAGTGGAATCAATCTTCAGAATAATATAATGACTGATAGGTGTCTGTAGGTGCTTTTTGTTTCTAACATAAGCATTTTTATTCCCACTTTGTGTTTCATTACATGTAAATACAATATTAGGTAGTAAGTGTGGCTTTGGTTACAACGAATAGTCAACTGTGTTTTTAAAAACTAGCAAGTGAAAAACAGAAACTAAACTTTAAAAAGGGGCCGCTTATAATATCAACAAAACCTCGAATCCGAACGAGCGAACCTGAGGAAGGACTTGTGAGAAGTTAACATCGAGAAAAATTAAAGACTAAAAGCGATGAAACTAAAATACCACGCTTAAGTACTAGGTGGCACGATATTGTAAAGAGCGAGTCCCTCCAAAATCCGTCAGTAGATTTAATCTCATCCTAACCCGAACACCAGCTGGGTTTCCGTTGTTGTTTTGTTTTGTTTCCCACAAGTTGACAAGCTGACTCCAGTCGACCCACAGACGGAGAAGGCTTTGAAGAAAAGCAGAGCTTGCACCCAGCGCCGCACCCTGTCGGGACCTGTGATGGTGTTCCCGTCAGGTATGCGATGGAGTGGCTCGGGCACGGTGCGTGGTTCAAGGACAGGCACTGACCGGTGAGTGGGACAGTGGCGAGCGGCAGACCCACACGGCTCTGTCCGGGAAGGAAGGCCCAGAGCCAGGAATGACATAAATGCCCGTGAACAGAAGGGAGATACAGCACAGAACACTCGCAAAGCAGAACACTATGCAGTGATGAAAATGGACCCACTACGAACGCACAGCCGCCAGTGGCGTTGGGTGGCCTGTGTACCTCTGTGGAAAATCACCTGGACCCTGATGGTCCCAGAGAGACTGCAGATCTAAGGGCAAAAGGGCACATTTTCCAGAGCAAACAGCGGAGGACCTGTTCATGACCTCCGAGTGGAAAACACATTTCAAACACAGAAGGCATTCACAGTGCTTAAAAAGAAAAACAATTAGCTGGACCATATGATCAAATTTCAGAAATTCTATTCCTAAAAAGACACTATTATTTAGACAGTGGGAACAGGCCATCATCTTGGGTGCGTCCTGTGAAACGCTTCCTTACAGAACGCGTGTAAAGGAGCCTCCCGTACAAATCACTCAGAAAAAGACAGCCCCCACGGGAAAGCCGCGGTAGGCGAACGGACACTTCGCTGAGAAGGATATTAGCAGAGACAATCCGATAAGTAGAAAAGCCTCACTGGCCAGAGAAACTCACATAAAACCCACGCAACGGGAGGCCACTGAACCTCGGCCCGAATGGCTTATAGGAAATAGGCGGGCCGTCCAAGTGCAGGGGACATTGAGGAGCAACCGGTCGCCCATCCACTGCCCGGCACTGCCCGTCCGCGCCCGCATTTTGTAAAACTGCTAGACTCTCTGAGTTGCAGACAATCGTCCCGTGAGTCAACACCGCCGCTCCAGGGCACAAATTCAAGAGATGTGTGTCCGTTTATTTCCGTTAAGTAAAGCGTCACCTTAATGTGTCCTAAGGCCAGAGGAAGGATGCGTCATGTCTGTGGCCGCGTCCCGCCCCTGCAGCCGGCGGCTTCCTGTCCGCCGCAGGCCCAGCGCTGAGCTTTATTACAAGGCCCACGTGCAAGAAAACAAAGATTCCTCGGGGGAGACTCTGTAGTTTCCAGTGTCCCCAGAAAATCCTCAACGGCCATTGGAATCAAACAGGTGTGTAAGTTACCTGACCTTGCCAGGGGCTGGTCGGTATTTACCGGCACACGTAGTGACATTTAAATTCCTGAAGGAGGACGGAGAAGCTTGAAGCTGCCAATCACGGGACAATAAAAGGACAGTCTCCGATCATGGGACGCTATAAATTATTTCCACAAAGCTGTATCACAAATTTTTACCGTTCCCAAAGATTAAAAAAAGAATTCCTGAAAAATGTATGGACATGCAGCGTCCAAAATGTATGGACACCCGGCGTTTGGTCACAGAGGCCTGACAACTTGATCTCCCAGGTGAGACTCCGTGTCCAGCTTCAAACATTGGTGATTACCCGGCGGGGCGAGCTGCCGACCCGCTCGGAGGGGAGCCTGTCTCATTCCCTGCTGAAACTCTCTTTCTGCTTTAATGCAAAGTTCACGAGCCAAGTGCATAATGAAAGAGGAGTGTCAGCGAGGTGGTGGTGACTGGCAAGTTCAAATGGCACCCACAGGTTGGCGGGCGCCCCCCATGCCCGACCTTGCCATGATACCCGTTGTGTCAAGTGGCCAACTGGAGAAAACTGAGCTAACGAAGGCCCAGCTGCATCACTGAACAAGAGGTTGGAGGTGCAAGCAAGGTCGAGGGTCTGCCAAGTGGAACGTCCCTCCCCCTGTCACTGAGAGAGGGAGGCTGTGTGAGGTGGATAGGGTTCTCGGCGCGGGGGAGACTACAGAGTTCTGCAAGATGAAGCGAGCATTCTTGTAAAAAGGCTGAGAAAGACATTATTCTAGAAATAATGATTGTTGGTTAATGCATAACATTTCAATATGCTTCCATGCAAATAATTTATGTCACATAATTAAAAGCATCTTTACACCATTTCGCTTTATATACATATCAATGTTATTAATTGCATTTTTCTTGAATGAAAGTTCTCTTATTAGAAAATGTGCTTATGAGCCCATCCAACTGCCATGATTAGTGTAACCCCATGCAACAGTTCTAGAAGGAGCTTAATGGGCCAACTCTGCAGTTTATCAACTCATCACCAATTATTGAATCCCGTGGGTTAGAAATTTGACTTCTAATCATTCAAAAGCCAAAAATCAAGGTTCCCAAGGATGAAATGAAGATTGTTGTTCAGGTTGGAGATTTCTTCAAGACTAATTTATAAACAACAACAATAATAAAACCAATGGCAATCAAACAATAATTTAAGTTGAATAACAATAGATTCAGGAGGCTTTCTTGAAAGGTTGGTTGTCTAGCAAACTCTTGTCCTTAGCTTTAAAGCTTAAAGGAAAAAGTAAACTGCTGAGTTTTATGCTAATAAAAATTTTGATAATTTCTCATATTTTGCTGAAATAATAAATAGCATATCCTAAAACATAGTCATTAAATGACAGGCTTCTAATCTTATGAAACCCAAAAACACTGCGTGTTTAGACCATAAGCCCACACAGAGGAAAACCTGAAAGGGACCCGGGGAGGTGACGATCTATGAAACAAGTCCCCACCACCTGTGGACACACGTGCAGGTTGCTGACCGGTGTCGTTACCGACAGTTGTCTCGTTTACAGCGTCTGGAGGACGTCAGTGAAAGTGTGGAGATCCAGGGGTCCCCTGTCCTGAAACCTGTATTTCCCTGTCGGCTATTTTATACTCCAAGTTAAACCTCATCAAAGGTCAAAGGCACTGAAATCCCCAAAATGCTCCCTGAACCACTAAACCTTTTCTGTGTTCTTTGTGGCTTCAGGGTTTCAGGCTAAATTGGGTGGTTTGATAATATAGTTTTCTAATTTATTAGTATATGCGTAATACCATACTTTACCTTGGAACGTTTTGATAACTAGAACACTGTGTTGCCCAAGGACACAATTTTATGTTTAATAAGAGGTGATCAACATTGTTATTGACCCAATTTGCCAAGAAAAGTAGACCTTTTAATGAGCGTTACATTTAATGTGCTTGGAAAACCGTAAAAATAGTGGAGAGCTGCGCCCGGAATTCAGCAGACCCCTCCTGAGTGTTTGCGCTGTGTCAGACCATTCGCGGGAGTGGAGGGTGGAGAGGGGGAGACGTCTGTCGTGTCTTGGAGGAGATGTGACTCTCGTAGCCTGAGGGGCGCCCGCGGGGGAGATCTCTGTACAGCACCTGAGGCCGTGAGGGGCGGATGACCCCTGTGTGTGGTGGCGGAGCTCAGAGGTGGGGAGCTTCTATCTTATTTTACTTCCTTAGCCTAGTGCTGTAGGCTGGAGGGAGGGTGAGGCAGGTGGATACTGGGTCAGGGCGCCCCGATAACGCGGGGCTGGCTCCCAACTCCTGAGGCCCCTCCTGCGTCCCCGGGGAGACCCACAAAGTCCACAGGGGGTGTCCCTTTGTCTCCTGCTCTGGGGACCACAGTGTAGGGGCTGTTTTCAGTCCCCAGAAAATAGGAACGACTTTAAAAGACGCTGCTGATGGCACCGTCATAGCTGGGGTTGGGCTAAAGCCAATGTGGGCGCTGAGAATTCCTGTCGCTTTGATGGTCGGTCATTGGTGAACTCGGCACCATCCCCAGAGCGTCCCCAGGGCGTCCCCAGGGCGTCCCCAGGGCGTCCAGACCTTGGGCAGCCCTGGGCGGAGCCTCTACCCCTGGCTGCCTCGCTACTGACTCTGCGATGAGCCCCGCCTTCCCTCTGTGATTAACGCAACTTCTCTCCGGGGCTCCAGTGACGCCTAATCCGTGAGGGTCTTCAGATGAAATTACGGGGACTGTACAGGGTGGGGCGCGCGTTCCCACCGCAGAAAGCGGGGCAAATATTCCCAGCCCTGAATTGAATAAAACTGACCCCAGAGGAGTCTCGACCCAGAAAGCAGTTGAGCGTGTCGGGCGCCTTGTACAAATCAGCAGGGATGCCTGATGCGGATGCTCGAGCCACGTTTTGGGGTTGGGCGTTTCCAGCGACTAAAATACAGCCACAGCGGGGTAATGTTTATGCTAAAAATGCGCTCATCACTGAGGTGCAGGCTGGGAGCAGGGAAGGCGGCCTCTGTGGTGCCCAACCCAGACCCTTGCGTCGTTGGAACGCTGCGGCCGGGTGTCAGGTCCCTGCTCTGCAGACATTCAGGTGGAGACACGGAGGCCAGTACGCATGGAGCAGGGGTGGAGGCCAGGCCCCTGCTTGTACCGCCCCCGCGACCCCGGTGCCCATCGCACACGAGCCAACCTCCCGCCTCAGAACTCTGACCACGTGGTGTGGCACGCGGGTGGTTTCCGTCGGCCTTGTCCCTTTGTCCGTGAACGCACGAGAAGGCGCCCGCGAAAGGCCAGCTACGGACATATTTATCGTGTCTGCACGCGCTTCGCAAAGTGGAGAGCATGCCAGACTCTGAAGAATATGCGGACGTTTTCCAATTAGTTTCCAAAAGCGTATCATCAATTATTTTGATATCAGTTCCTGGTAATATTACTAACATGAGAACAGCAAAACAAATATTAAAGTGGGTCACGTTTAGGAAGGATTTTATAGCGTATGGGCTGAGAAGAAGTCTGTCTTCACATTAGGGCAACACAGATTATACACACACACACGTATATACATACATATATACATATACACATATACATACATATATATATATGTATATATATTCTAAGATAACATTAGCAAGTGAAAGGTAGCAGCCCAGAATACACCACCCATTCAGACTGCTTCAAATGTGCAGTTAGATTTTACAAGGTTAAAGCGAGAGTGGAGGTCAAGGCTCCCTCAGACACCGAGGCGCCCAAGAGCCCAGCTCACCAGCTCCACATCCCACGCTCCTCGTCGCCAAAAGAGGAAACTGTCTTCACCCTCCCTCTTCAGGAAGGTGCTGTGGGGGGAGGCTTGATGCTTTTTATAGCCCAGCACGTGGCCACACAGATCATCAGAGGACTATTTCCCCCCAAGCTAATGACACTGCAGCTTGAGGACCCGTCACTCACACGGTTCCGTGAGCTCCGGAAGAAGCCCTCTCGGTGTGTGCCCAGGGGCCCATGGCTGGGGATCGCAAAAGCGAGACACTTGGGATGTGCCTGGTGAAGACCGCTCCCTCCCCGCTTCAGACATGGCGGGAGCCTTTGGGTTCCAACCCCAGGGGAGTTAGGGATCAGTTATTTCGGTCTGACCGTGCAGTTGCCGTAACTCACCATACGGCATCCCAGGACAGCTGAATGCCGCACCGTGAACACAGCTGGGGCCATGACACCAGGAGCAGGGACAGAAGGGTGCAGAGCTGAGAGGGCGTCCTCAAAGCCAGGCCCTGGGAGGAAGGCTGGCGGGGGGAGGGGAGGCCGGTAGGGACCCAGGCAGATGCTTGTCTGAGAAACCCCCTGGTGGGAGTTTTCTCGGGTGTGACCGCAGTGCTAAAAGTGCCATGGCATTACCTGAACCGGTCGTCACACTGACATGTGACTCGTCAATAACAGCAATCCTGTGTCCTTGTCTAGCAACAAGTCTGGCTAGAGATCTGCCCAAGAGGAACCTGAATGAACTCCCTAGTCTTGCTTCGAGCAACACTACAAAACCGTGGGACCTCACGAAGAGGCGAGCGGGCAGTCCTCGGCAAAGCTCTAGAAAAACACGAGCGGCCGGCCTGTCAGGTGGAGAATGGGTAGGGAAATTTGTTTTCAGAATTTCCCCCCGATATTTCCGATGATGACAGTATGTTTCAGCTTTTTAAATGTGTGCATTGTGATTCTACTATCTTATTCTAAAGAAAACACGCACTTTCATGCCTCATGTAAATATTCATAACTGTACCTTTCCTTCCTCGGAGGGTCCCCCAAATCGGCTGACCTTTAGGCTCTGAAAACTGTTGACGGTTTTCTGTCTTGTTCCAAAGAATAAAGGAAAGTCAAAACCGTGGCATTTATGAAAATTCCTCCTATTACAAATGGAATTCAAGAACACCGTAAAATCCAAGGTGAACGCCGGGCTTCTCCCCCTGCGCGTCTGTCTCTCTTCCTTCCGGCCCCCACTGGGAGCTTGGCTCTGGTCTCCTCTCCCGCTGGTGGTACCTGGACAGTCAGTGTCCTGGGAGAGATGCACCCCGTGGTCCTGGCGTTGGCCAAGGCCGGTGCACACTGACATGGGCCCAGGGAAAGGACGGGAACCTCGCTTCGCCTGGGGCTCCCAGTCACAGCACTGCAGGGAGCTGTACAAGCACCAAATTCAAAAAATTAAGGACATTTTCCTCAAAAATATGCACCTAAAATAGCTTTTCCACTTCCTATTGATTTGCTGCCTGCGCTGGACTATTTACAGGAAAATGGATGCCCGGTGCCCCGGGTGCGGGAAGCGCACGGTGTCAGCGCCGAGCGGGGTCTAATTGAAGGGGCGTCGAGCCCTGCGCCTGCCTCCGGCCCCACGGATCACTTTCCTAATTAACGGGAACTCCCGAGGACACCCCGCCTGCTCGCACACGCCAGTGAGAGGCCATTGCGGCTGTGACGCAGCCAGGTGCCCTGGTTTAGACTCACTGACGGTGCTTCGCTTCACTTTAGTTAAAAAGAGCATTATTTTCACACTAATCTTGGAAACCCTAACGGATTAGAGTGTGTTAGCAGTGTTCAAACCTGGACTGTACAGGCGACTTAATTCCCAGTACGATGACAGTGGCGATTAGACAAGGCCATCAGGAGTGGCCGCTCAGCCTGAACCCAGCTGGACGGAGGCCTCGGGCACGGCATTTACTAGCGGAGCGGGGCGCGGGTGGACCTCAGCGGTCGTCATGGCCCCGCATCTGGTGGCTTCCTCACGTGTCGAGAAGCCACCTAAATGTGGGCTTCACCTCAAAATCACAAATTCAGAGACACCAACAAATATTCCCTAAAAACTAAGAAAACAAAATGAAATAAATTTTAACTGAATTGATTTTTTTAAACGATAATTGCTTCTCACAACAGCACGGAATGTGTGCTGCACGCTGTCGAAGTTACGGTTTACAAGGTAAACGTGTGTAGCGTTTCACTGACACAGACCCGTGTTTGAAGTTTTCAGCGAGACTTATGACCCAGGGAGAATGTCTTATTTTATACATTAAATAGAATACTGCATGACAGTGCTTATTTTTGTCTCTGTTGATACAATATTAGAAATCCGGAAAATTTAAATCTTAGCAGACAGAAAGTAGAACATCTATATATTAGAGCTGTTTTCAATTTATGTGTGCCTACCCTTTAGGAATATATATCCCTAAAAGGGCATAAACACACTAAATATGTACACATGGACCTGCATTTCTCACTTTTAGAGGTTGTCCTGATAAATTCTCAAAAAGGGAAGAACCCTACATTAAATAATAAAAGTCACTGTATATCACACAGGTGTTTATGGTTTAAGACTTTCATATAGAAAGAGATGGAGGTGGCAGGAAGGTGGCCTGGGACCCGGGGTTGGGGGCGGTCACTGTGACATCAAGTTTGAACTGAGGGGATTCGACTGGCCTGTTTCCCTAACTCGTTGTCCCCTCTCGTTCCCTGATAAGATACCCTTCCTCCTCAAAACCTTCATCAGTGGTATGACTATCAAAGCCTGTTTAACATCCGTCCCCCCGGAGCGCAGGGCTGGCCTCGGGGCTCGAGCAGCCCGGTCTCAGTCTGGACCTAGTCTCCCTCCTTGTCAGGTGGAGTGACCTCACTGGCTGGCTTCGCAGGTTCCCCAGACGTTTCCCGCGATGCCGTGCACATCCATCACAGCACGTGCACCGCGGGGTCCCCCGGCAGCCAAAACTTCGGGAGCGGAAATCTAAATTTCAGTGAGACGCGGGCTCCTGGGAGAGAGTGTCCCGAAGTCGTCGCGGCGAGGGAGGCCCGTGAGGAAGCCGGCCTTCTTCACAGAGACGGCGACCGCGGCAGGCCTGGCAGCTGTAGTTGTCCACGCGTCAGGAGAGCTTCGCACGACGGCCGGCAACTGCGTGGGTCGGGCTCCTCTCACAGCCGACGAGCGCTGGGGCGCTCCCTAAGTTTGGATGCTGTGTGGCCTCAGGAACAAAACAGCTCCCACGAAGCGGACTAGAGCCTGTCAAAGCCTGTCAAAAGAATGACCTCAGAGTCCTGCAGGGATGAAACTAGGCAGGCTTACAGCTTGCACGTAAGTACACGAACAAGTGCATGCAACACTGTCCTAACAGAGACACCTAGAAGCAATAATGAGTGTGACAAATTTTAAGTCACAATGAATCGTCACTCAAAACACTGGCTCTAGCATAAAACCTCGTCACCACGAATGCCATTATTGTTGTTACTGATGTCCTTTCACGTGCCCACAATACTCTGATGAGACTGGGCAGATCATGGCAAACCTGCCTCCGCACGCAGCGCTTGAGACGAGCCCCCTTCTTTGGCCCAGATGCGTCCTTTACACGGTGAGTTCACTTCCGTCTTTTTCTCATTAGCCCGAGGATGTTAAAGTTGTGCTACTTACAGCCCATGGCTTCTTCAGCACAACACTAGGACGGCAGCCTGCCAGTCATCCCGCGTGGTCGCCAGGAGTCACAGTCACCCCAGGAAAACGTGAAATGAAACACCGGGCACGGCGGGTGCAGCTCCGGATTTCCCCAGGCTCCGGGACTGGGGAAGCTGCTCTCGCCATTTAAACACTGCTGACGAGCAACACGGACGGGGAAGTGCGTGACCACCCCCGACGCCCGGTCCCTCACGGCGCCACGGGCAAACGCGTCACGAGTGCCCTGGCCTTCCAGCTGCAAGCTCATCAATGTGTGGAAAGTGTCCTACATGCCAAGGAAGTGAAGACTGTTCAGGAGAGATTCCTGCAGAGGCCCGGGTACGGTCCTCACGTGAACATCAGAAGTGCTAGCAACCCGTTGTTATTTACTGCACGTGGAATAAATGACCTGTCGCGTCATCGTCTGTTATTTAGAGTAATGGAAGGTCAGTGGGACGAGTTAGAATACAGGGGACGCCTCACCTACTACAATCTGTGTGACACTTCGCCGCAAATCTGAATGACGTGCGGCTTCGCATCGTGGCTGTACCTGGCGGGGCTGCCACGTCTCCAGGTTATAGCAGGGAGCATACATCTCCCTGCCCTGAAATAAGATGACAGAAAAATCACACGAGGCTCACTGTTTATTTATTCTAAGGCGCACGCAGACGCCGTTTTGAATCCACATATTCTCTTCATAATTGTCCATTTGTCTCCCGCTCACGGTTCCGCATGGACAGCTGTATGAAGGGCTGGGCAGAGGGGCCCGACTGCTTTTCAGCAATTTCTCCCGCACAGGAGGATGAAAAAGCAGGTGCCTCGCGCCCCAGTGCCAACTTAACACCGGCCCTGAATCAAATCAGTGGACCATCAAGTATTTATGGGTTGCTCGGGACCGAGCTGATGGTCCCCGCTCTGATGGGCACCGTCGGGGACACTGTGATGGAAGCTATTGATTTGATTTGAGGATCTCAGCCCCCCAGACGTTCCTGTGAAAAACTAAAGCAGGCAGGACTGAAGAGAATGCCCGCCCTTCAGTTCTCGAGTGTGTCCCGCAAACCAGTGGTGCCAGGACACGCTGGGAGGTCGCTGCAGTGCGGAACACGCAGAGCAGGGCTCATCTGCTGTGAGAGTACCGCCTGGCCCATTGGGGGGCATCGGGGTACAGAGATCCCCGGCGCAGTCAGAGGTGTGTGGCCTGGGGTGGGTGACAGGGGATGGACAGTGAGGGACAGTTGTCACCGGGCATGAAGCAGAGAAGGCAGGAGAGAAGCCACTTCAGCAACCAGGGGTTTGCGGGGTAGTTCCCAAGAAGAGTCCATGGGCCGCCCAATGCACGGCCTGCTGGGAGAATGACCACTAGGTCAGCATGCCCCGGACGGGATGCGGGGGTGGCGTGTGAACTGATGGATGACAGAGGCTGGAAGTTCACTCTGTCCTGAGGGGCTGGGGAAAAGCAGCAAGGGCCCTACAGTTGGGTGGTGTGCTGACCGCTCTGGTTCGTGGGGGCAATGTGGCCCCAACTTAAGTCATGTTAAAAGAACTGAGGAACCAGACAGGAAGGTGGCGTCTATCATCCTGGGGACTAAGGATGAGCCGCATCTACACCGTCGGGCAGGGCTGCGGGGGCAGGGGTGCTGCTTCTGGAGCTGTCGGGGAGCACGGTCTGGGACTGGGGTCTGAAGGCAGCAGTGGGGGCTCCCCCAAGGGCCCAGCCCTGTTGCTAACGGAATTCCCCCGTGTCGGAAGGACCAGCCCTCACGCCTGTTCTCCTGTGATTTCATTTCTTACTTCTGAGTCCTGACTCCCAAGCTCATGCTAAGGGCTTACTCAGCATGTGGTTTTAAAGTATGAAATCTTAATAACTTGACTCCCTGCGGGGCGGGGGAGCTCCCCGCACTGAGGCGGCAGAGCTGGTGGGCGCAGCTCCGGCCCCAAACTCTCTGCCCTCCCGCTTCTCGGGGTCACGGGGCGGAGCTGCCTGCCCCGCTGCGGCCTCTGCTCGCCGTCTCCCACGCCGGCGTGCGTCTGCGGCTCCTGGAGAATTCGGCGAGGTCGTGTCTGGGAGGCCGGAGCCCGGTCTGCAGCGTGGCCGTTTGTCATTTTTAGTGTCCTTTGCTGACCTTGCCGGCATTATCGTCATTCCTTTGGTAACGGGAGGAATTTTCAAAGCCACTTCGAGGGAAATACAGGATATTTTCTAACCCCGAGTCCAAGCTTAAGGCCCGTGTATCTTCGTGGGGAGCCGCGAGTGCGCTCATAGCTCCTGAGAAATGCTCGTGCCCCCCTTGTGACAGCAGCCAACTTATTAGTCACTTCCTGCCCAATAACGTTTTTGTTTCAAAAGATTAATGACGTTCTTCTCCAGGATCAGTGAGAGTCCTGGCCCCGACCTCTTTTTTTCTGCATCAGTAACATCTCGTGAAACTTCCGCCCAGTCTCCGCCCCCGCCCCCCGGCGGCCTCCTGGTTCCCAGCGGGGCCGGCGCCCTTCCCGAGCCCTGCGCCTTGCCAGCTTCCGCGCTTGCGCCCGGGTCGGTCTCTTCCGAGGACGACCTTGTTTGCCCCGGGGTGCCTCTGCGACAGCCTTGCCAAGGCTTGCACCCAGAAAGCCCACCCTCGGCAGGTGGGCAGGGCGCCGCCCGGGCTTCTGCTCACACCGTGTTCTGCGTGAGCGCTGGCGCGCACCCCTGCAGCAGAGCCACGAAGCCACCGAGGTGGAGCGGCGCGGGGCTGCCGTAGCGAGTCCGCGGAGCGCGGCGGTGGCCAGCGATCGATCCGGTTAGATTAGGGAATGGCGGGCGACCGAACGGCTGTCTTCAGCTAGGCTTGGTGCGCCCTGACGAGGGCGAGGCGGCGTTGGGCCTGGCGCCACCCGGGGCGCTCTCAGGCTCCGGAGATGTGCCCGAACGGCCGGCGTTGCCCCCAGCATTGCCAGGGCTCTCATTGTCTCCCTGGCGCTCTTCCTTTAGATCCTTGGGCTGTCTCCTGATCACGTGGGACGCTAAGTGACAGGACCGGACACATAGCGTTTCAGAACCTAGAATGGTTTCAAATGGATGCTTTTCTTATTTTTGCCTCTCTCCCTTTGTGTTTCACTGCATTCGCTCTGTCTCGTGCTTCTTTTCCCAAGTTTTGTTTTGTTTTTTTGTACAAGTTACAGTGATGGCACACTCGTGTCTGTCTGTGTCTCTAAAGCCGACCTGACCTCATTGTTAAATGTTCATCTGGCCAAAGTTACAGAACAGCCCTTGACTAAGGCAGGAGCGTTACGATTAATACAATGAAGATCCTAATTTCAAGACCTCAGGGTTTCCCCCTTGGCTCTTTCTCAGTAGCCTGAGTTCGAAGTGGCTCTGGCCTGGGCCGTAGCTGACCTCCTGGCCCCCTGCCCCTTTACTGCCTTATGGTCCACTCCTGTCACTCAAGCCACTGCCCAGAAGGGGGTTTCGGGGTGGAATCCTGGCTTTGCCATTTGGGAAGAAAAAAAAAAGTTACCTGTAGCACATTATTCAATCTCTCTAAGGCACAATTTTCTCATCACATAAGGGAAAGCTGTCTGCTTTGCAAGGTTTTATGAGTGTTAATTTACATAATGCAATGTCTGGCCCATCTTGCATATTACACAGAGATCAGCCACGTCTGACCTTCCTTCCGTCCGCCCATCCGTCCACTGTCCATTCTCCCCTCACACCACTCACCTGTAGCGCCGCTTTCCATCCGGAGCCGAAGGCGGGCGCTGACCCCAGCAGCCTCTGGCCACCTGAATACCCTCGTGTCCTCCTCAGCAGCCCGACAGTTCATTCGGTTTGCTCTTTCATTAAAACGGCCCTTCTCCGACGCCCTGGCTTTGACCTTGAGGCTGCGGCCAGCCCCACTGTGGCTGGCCTGTGACACCAGACTGAGAGCCGCCGCTGGCATTCTCGGGAAACCAGCTTGAGGTCTCCCCTGCCTTGGAGCTGGTGCTTGGGGCCACCTGCTTCCCCGTCACTGTGACTCGGGGCCCCTGAGGCTCACTCCCAGGTGCTCGTCACATCTGGTCAGTGACAGTTTTCCTGCTTTGTCCAGGCCCTGTGTTTCTGGAACACAAAGGATAAAAATACCCTGTCCCACTTGAAATAATTGCTCAACCTACAGGGCATCACAAAATAGTCATTACCTCATCACTGTATCACTCTAACCTTTCATAAGGCAGATCATTCATACTAAAGAAATATTACCATGAAAAACATACAGAATATCAGGACCAAGAAAGCCCGAAGGGTGCCGACGCCAGGAGGCGCGCTTTTCACTGGCAGACAGACTCCGTAGCTGCTGGCCCTGGTGCTCCCTCTGAATGTCGGCTTGCAGATTATTGCTACATTTTCGCGGCGCCTTTCTCCCTGCGTGGCTCTCTACTGTGTTTAGCAATTCGGGTAACGTGTCCGGCCACGAAGTTCTTCCTGTCCAGAGCTTAGCCCTGACCATCTGAACGACGAGAAGCTATTGTACGTCAGTTACAGCGCCCTAAGTGGCCGACAGGGTCCTGCGTCTTTCTGATTATGGCCGCCCCCCGTTGAGTCGGCATCTGA
>PVJD01012080.1:0-41989 GCA_004026545.1 Mormoops blainvillei | reverse complement strand
TGGGACCTGCCTTTACCGACCTGCCCCGAGCTCTGTTCGTCTAGGGCCAACCCCTCTCTAGGGCTGGTCCAAAATTTGTCCCCCAGCAACACGGTGACACGAGTAATATAATAATATTGTGTTTCACAGCAGTCTTCACTCCTCGAACCAAAGAGGGATCAAAGGGGACGCTTTCACGGGGAGGAGAAATACACACACGGTCGGCTTCATGACCCTGAGCTGGCTGCTCATACAGATCAAGATCAAGGGCCTGAAATGAGAAAGGAAAGGCCCGAGGGACGCAGAGTGAACAGCAGGACAGCAAACCAGCATCGCGCGTGGACGCGTGTGTCCCTGTGCTGCCTCTTCCTGAGCCTTCGCGCCAGCTCCGTGACGAGGTGCTTGTATCGCCTCCTCTGTACTGATGAAGAGGCAGCCCAGAGAGGTAAAGTGATTTGCCCGAAGCCACACAGCGGGGAAGCATCAGGACCAAAGCTAGAACCCAGGCTGTTTGCCATCAGTCCGTGCTCTAGAGTCTTAAGGCATGCCACCTCCCTCAGGGAAGCGAGCCCTGGAGTAGGTGTGAACATCCAAAACTACATTAAACACACACACACAAATATATTAAACACCATGGCAACCTTACCTTAAAGGGCCAGAGGGTTAGAGTCTACAGAGTTAGCATTAAAAAAAAAAACAATATTTATACGTTCATTCTCGCCCTCATACCCTGTGATGTTCCAGTAAATGGCGGTGCTCAGCTGTGCAGAGAGGCGGGGAGCTGCCTGGGTCAGATGGCCCCTCACAGATGCTGATTCTCCTGCCGTGTCGTTCCTGGAGAGCTCCCTGCAGCCAAGTGGCACCGAGCGTGACCGTTGCAAAGTCCAAACAGGATTAAAGGGAAAACATCTGTGTTTTGCTAGGCTGCACTAACTCAAGACAAACAAGCTGTGTGTCTCCCCAAAGGCTCGGTGACTTTTGCTTTGGAGGGGGCGGGTGGCCGGGTGCTGTTTGGAAGAGATGCAGAGAGTATGCCGGCATCCCCATGCCCAAGTCCCCTGGGGCCTGGGACACAAAGACATATGTATGGTTCCATAAGGCAGGGTGATTTGGAGGCCGTCCTATTTCTTGTTGTTGCTGAAGTCGGCTGAGCCGTTATGACACACCCCTCCTGGGGTGAAGTCTTTGATGGTGCCGGATCACTCCAAGTAGGCGCGGCTATTGTGTTAACAAGCCTCAGGCTTGAACTTCAAACAAAACTAACCAGGATTTGATCCTGGGAGGAAGAGGCTCCATCAAGATGCCCATTGGCCTAAAGCTATTTGTTGGGTCCAAAAAGTCTCATTTGGTGGGAAAAAGAAAACTTAATTACCAGTGAATGAAGCAACTCTCAGAACATATGGCTTTAGGTTTTGCCAAGGTTCAAGGCGAAGGTATTACTTTATCATTGTTGTTGTTAATTTTTACTTGAAAGATGTGGGAAGCCACTCGGAGCGTCCCTTTCTTGAGGATACTGAATCTGGCGTGTCTCTGAAGGGTGACGGCCAATGGCAGGCCCATAGCAGAGCAAAACCATTTTTGTTGTCTATCAACATTAAAGGGTGACTGTAAAGTATGTTCCAGAATGACTTTCTTCCGCCAACAAAGAAATAGCATTCTCCTTTGTTCAGGAAACCTACTTTGATGCCTGAAAAAACAATTTGCTTTTCTGATTTTGTCCTTTTCCTTTGGCGACCATGTCCTGCCTGCATCTGAACTGGTGTTTGGAAGGGGAGCACTTCTCTGTGTATACGTCCGTGTTTCAGAGGTGACATCATGGCCGAAGGAGGTGCCACTTGCAAAAAGTCCCGTGCTCCATGGGCCAAGGAAAACATGTTTCTAGAATCTTGCTAACACATTAGTTTTGGCAACTTCAAAACTCCTTCTTTGCCTCGTTCCTGCCCCCTGCAGCGTGGCGGTCAGGGGGCTGTGTGGTGGTGTGAGGGGCCGGGGTGGAGGTGTGCACTGAGGCCCGTCACCAGCTGGCAGAACGTGTCTGAAACGAGAGAAGGGGCTATTTTGGTGGGACAGAGGGCCATGCATGTCTAGAGAAACCACCCAGAGCTGGGGCTACACGTGCGTGAGGCAGACGCTCAGCTGAGACTGGTCAGAGTTGACCAGAGTGAAGACGCACTAGCCGCCCACAGCCATGGACAGCGGGGGTTTAGGACTGACGGGCCTGCCAAGGGTTTTTGAACGATCCTCTTCCTCTGTTGACACACAGGCGACCCCTGTGTCCTCTAGGTGGTGCAGGCCAGGCACCCTTTCCCAGACCTAATGGCTCCTCCTGTTCTATAGATGGCCAAGTCGAAGGGCATGAGTGCTCTCAGGGGACCCGCCCTTTAAAGGCCTCCTGCACAAGGGGCCTCGAAGGCCCCTCCTCCTTCCTAAATGGGCCTTAATGCAAAACCCGGGTGCCCTTCCTCACGCCGGGGCGTCCTCGCTGTGGCAGGGCCCTTCCGGAGCCCTCAGTAACAACTGCTGAATATTTTATTCGTAGCGGTGCCTGTCCGTGCAGTCGGCATCTGGATGTCATCTTCCCTGTTGTGACACGCCTTGCCTTTAAAGGAGCCACCAGCAATGATGCAGCGCGGTCCATTTAGAAATGTGGGCTCTCAGGCTCCTAGTTAAGCTGGAGAACATTCTCCTTTCTGCGAGCGGGTCTTCGAGCGTTCTGCAGGTTTGGTAAAAGGAACACCCCGAGGAGGGCCTTGCTTCCGTGAAAGCCCCTGTCTGCCCCCGGCTCCCAGGCAGCTAACCTCAGGGGAGAAGGTTTAACAGGAAAATGTAACCCTAGAGGACTCCAAAGATTGCCTTTTCAAAAGGCACTAATGCCTGAGACCACTGCTTTTATTCTTTTGTTTTAGAACATGGGTGGATTTATTTATTCCTTTAACAGATGTTTTATTTAGTTCCTACTGTGTCGTGCACTAAGCAAGACACGAGGACTTAGCCCTAAATAGGAAGGCACCCGCCTTGTCCTCAGAGAACAGAGAGCCCGGTGAGGGATTCCTTCGCTCGTTCATTCGTTCAGTGCTGCTTGCTGAGCGCGTCTCACATGCCCCGGCACTGTTCTGGGGACGCGGTACACAGCGGCGGACCAAGCAAACAGAAGTCATTCACGTCGGAGACAGACATTTTCCACACGGTCATACAGTGTGTATAACTATAAAACGTAATACGCACAATAAAGAAACATTTCTTAAAAATGTCTTTTTTGGGATTCTATAGCCAGCTAAACTATCGTTTAGCAGCCAAGGCAAAACAGAGACGTTTTCAGGCGTACAACCACACAGTTTATTACCAGCAGATACCCGCCATCAGGGGGAAGGGAGTGAAGGAGAGAGGCATGGGAAAGGAGAGACAGCATGAGAACGCATGAGAAACACAGCGCCCTGTGGAAACTCTCATGCATGTGCGCAGTGAGACAGAACCAGGGACATTCACTGCATTATTGCTTGCAATAACCCCCAGATTCCGTCAGTTCGTAATGACAGTGCAATGTTTGGAGGCTAGTGATAGAGACCTACCTATGTAAGGGTTTATTCTCTCATATTAAAAGTTCGAGGCTGGGAGGAAGGCTTTACAGAGTCACCAGGGACCCAGTTCTCTTGTCTTCCTGCTCTGCCTTAGCAGGTGGCCTCCAGCCTTGGCATCACCGCATGGTTCAGAGTGGCTGCTGGAGCACCAGCTACCAAATCCCCATTCCAGGTACAATAAGAAGAAGGAAAGGGAGAAAGGGCAAAAGGGCATGCCCTAGTCTGTCAGTCTTTAAAGGAGCCTTCTCTTAAGTCCCACCCAGGAATTCCTGCTTATATCGTAGTGGCCAGAGGATAGATATGGCCACGCCTGGGAGCGAGAAAGCCAGGGAAATGTATTCTTGCACCTGGGCACTTTGCTGCTCCCGTCACTGAGGAAGCGAGAAGGGGATTCAGGTGGTAGCTGGCAGTCTCTGCCGCTCAACTTGAATGTCTATCTTTACGAGAATGGGTAAATAAATTGCAGTGTATTTTTGCAATGGAGTACTATATTGTGGTTAAAATGAAGGAAACAGAGCTACATGCATGTATATAAACAGTCCTGGAAACAAAATCTCTTGCCTGAAAAAGGAAGTTGTGACTGATGCACATTTATGTCAAGTTTAAAAGCCTGCAGAACAGCACAATGTGTCTCTTATGGCCACACCAAATGCCTGTGTTGGGAAGGTGTGAAAACGTGAATGACAGTGAAAAACACTGAATGCATGATGGTGGGAGGGCGGGCAGTGGGACCAGAAACAGAGATGCCAAGAATTTCAGTTCCACCTGTAATGCTTTATTTCTTCAGAAAGAAAAGATTTGGAGGCAACTGCCAAATATTGTGACGTTAAAATTAAACTGTGAGTACGCAGCTTGTTAAAGCTGTTATTCCCTATCCATTTCTGTATGTTTGACATTCCCCATAGTATGTGAGTTAGAAGGAGAGAGGTCCTGTAAAGTCATAACTAATGAGGTGTAACTTACCTGTAGTGAATTCACACACCTCGAGCCCACAGCTTAATAAATCTTTCTAAAGTAAAGGCATCCACGGCACAGTTAGAATCCAGCACTGCAGAGAGTTCTCCCCGACTGCTTCTCAGCGACAGACCCCCGCGAAGGACAGGCATGGCCGTGGCTTCAGCGCCGCAGGTGAATCGAGCCTGCCTCTGACTCTGCCTGGAGGAAGAGCGCCTCATCCTGCGGTTTGTCCTCTTTCCCGGCCTCGTGTCTGTGGGGGTCGCCCTGAGGGACGATTTTCTAAACATCCTCGTTCCTGACTCAGTCAGAAGGCGGGGGCTCTGCCTACAATGTGAGGGAGATCGACGTTTTGGGCAGTTGCCAGGATCCTGTACCCGCACATGGCTGTTTAGGGAGCCGGTACCCTTCCGACTGTGGTGGGCGAGTTGACCGTGCTCCCAAAGCCCCTCCTGGTCCCCACTTTCCCATTCCCTCGCCTGATGTCTGTTTTAAGTAAAGCCACAACCAAGTGCCAGGGACTGTGGGAGAGGCTTGGGGATCCTTCCCAGCTCAGCCCTCAGGCAGCTCATCAGGGGTGTCGAAATAATTAAAGCAACAAAGGCAGATGTGGGTATTATTTTAGACATATGTCCAAAGTTTGCCTCTCTTTGGTGCTCTGTTCCAGCCCCTCCCTCCCTGCCAGCATTTTAATGTTAACCCCTTCACGTCGCTTTTGTCAGAAAACAAAGCCTCAAGGTGTGCCGAGGTTCAAGTGGGGCCGCAGACCCAAGCTGGTGCCTGCCTCACGGCAGGGCTGAAAGGGGGTAGCACCTGGAGTTCCCTGACGGGTGCTCAGCATCCTGGGAGCCGAGGGCCGGCGGCGGCGCTCCACCTGGGGGCGTGGGGCCAGATGCTCCCCCGGGACTCTGCTCACTGGAATCTGTCCTTGAAGTTAATGGACTGACAGAAGTCTCTGGTCACCAGTAGAAAAGTAACGGAGACTAGTGTGAAACACACTCGTACACACACACTACACGGAGCCCGGCCAAGCTCCACTTCTCTTTTAAACCAGTCATTTTTCACTTCCCCATTATCACTTTGTTTTGTCTGCAGCGGGGAGTTTAATCAGAGTTACGTGTACTCTTGGTGGTTTTCCCAGGAAGATGGATCGCCAAAGATGACTGTGTGAATCAGACCGCCAGACCCAATGCTTGCACACATTTGGGGCCCCTTCCCGACTCAGCAAAGGGCCTGTGCCGTGATGGTTTGTTTTCGCACCATGCAAGCGGACCGCACGAATTTCCCAGGCGAAACAGGGCAACCTGCGAAAATGTAGCGAATAGTCATGGCGGCGGGGGCGGGGGGGGGGGCAGGCAGAGGGTGAGGCCCCCGTGAAGCTGACTTGCTACCCGTCCAGCTTTATTTTAACAAAGAAGCAAAACCATGGGAGAGTTCGTTGCCCATTTCTTTTCTCCCACACTGGACGGCGTCTGTTGGCTTGTGATGTCCCTTCACCTCGAGGAGGAAGAAGGAATCATGTCCCTGGAGAAGAAGGGTGGGCGACCCGCAGGTGCTGATGAGACATCCGCTGAGCTATAGGGTCTGTTCAGAAACGAAGGGAGTTGATGTACTTGAGGGCCCGGGCAAGGAGGACGGGGAAGCCAGTGAATTATTTTGGTTGCGGAGAATAAAACCTGTCAGTGGAAAAGGCACAAAACCAAGTAACTGGGAAGGGGAGGGGACGTTGAGTCAGACTTCGACCTGGTGCCAGACCCTCTGATGTGGTCGTTGGAGACCGCTGGGTCAGTGGTGGCAGCGGAGTCCCCCATCAGCAGCTCCCTGGGGCCTCGCATTGTGGTCCAGCCTCCCGGGGTCAGGAGAGAAACACTCCTTGTTAAAACTCGAGCCACTCACACATCTATCGAAGCTCGATGGTCCAGCGTGTGCCCGCACCAGCGATTAGCAAACAACAAAATACCGTTAAAGGCTTAAAAAACAGAAACCCCTCTGCAGGGTGCTGACACCTGCGCAGAGTTCTCTCTCAGCCAAAGTCCACAGCCTCCCAATCTTGTCCAATCACTACTAATTAATACCTTCTCACTTCCTGCTGAAAGGGAAACAATTTATAATTAAGTCAGGCAGCCTACGCATAATCACTCCGACACCCTCTCTGTATGTTTTGAGCGCGCCCTCACGTTTCATGATCCGTTTATTTTACAAGGCGGCTAAACGGCAGGCAATTACGGCAATAACACGGCCGAGGTGCTTGGTTTTATCTCTTCCCTGTAAATCGTGGCTGCGCGAGCCAGCGCAGTAATGGTTTCTACCCCTCTCGGTGTCTTCCTATCCCTTGACAATAAATACGAGGTTTTAATAAAAAGAATGTTTGTTATAATCATACCACCTATTCAAATGGCAATATAATTTAAATTTTCTTGGTGGGCACGATTCAATTAAATTAATTACACTAACAGATATGGCATGATACATGCTTCTGAAAATATAATATTAAGTATATTAAATATTGTGTGTCATTTTTCTCTGCATAGACAAAACGGTCTGTTTGGGTAATTGAGCAGGCAGTTTTGCTTTTGAAAGATGCTATTGATGGGCACAAGGATTAAATTTTAGATTTTTTTATGAGGAGACAGCACGCTCCATGCGTAATTCTCAGAGGAAGTTGGGGCTGACGAGCCTGAGATTCCTGGGCAGCTGGAAGGAAGAGGAAGTGTCACAGCCTGGGACCCAGGGAGAGGTGGACCCCAGAGGGCTCGGGGGCCTCTCAGCCTGTTCCCTGTGAGCTGTCCTCGGCCTGCCCTTGTCGGGGGCATTCTCAGACTTAACAGGTGGGGGCTGGGTAGGCTGTTTGCAGAGGTCTGGCGGGATTACGACTTGACTTGAAGGTGACATACTGTCGGAAGGCCCTCTCTCAAACTCTCTAAACAGTACCGAGCGCTGCCTTATAGCTGCGGCTCTCCCTGGGGTGAAAGACACATGGGCAACCTATTAGCGGGGTTTAAGGGTTACTTCCCCAAGCTCTCACCTCCGTAGAGCTCAGCAGGAAACTCTGGTACCGCCCCCCACGGTGAGCCTCCCTCCACAGGACGTGGGTGGCTTCCCGCGAGTTAGGGTTGGGGAGGCGCAGAACTAAATTGCCACTGGGACAGGGCAAAATAAAACGCAACCCCCCCACCCTTTCTGCCTCCTGAGTTTGGCACTGAACATGGCCACAGCGAAAACCATCCGTTAAGACCCTCTGACGTTTAAAAGCCAGTCATCTGAGTTTGACCTTATTCTAAAACCCCTCTGCCCACTACCCTCCCAGTCCTGCTGGGTCTACAGAGGGAGCCGTGACTCTAAGTGGCTATTTCTATGACATTAACGACAGCAACCTAGGTCTCCCAAGAGCACTCTCAATTTTACAAAAGTGGGTTTGCAAATATTGGCTCTTTTGTTTGTGACCCAAGATCCCCAGCACTTGGCAGTGGTGATGGTGGTGGCGGACGGGTAGTGTGTTGGGTTTGACCGATTATTTTGAATCGCACTGGGAATGGAAGCAAGGGCGATGTGGTTGTGCTGACACATAGAGCTCCCTCTGCCATCTCGCTCCCTCACCGTACACTCCAAGTCTGTACTGAGCTCCACGGACCCTCGTCCCAATTTTTTAGGGTGCCATTGTGTACGGCTAATGTGCTGTTTGTAGCAGTTCTGAAGGTCCCCTCTGACTGCTGGGCGGTGACCGCCCCCTGCTTCTCCGATGGCCAGTTCTGAAATGTGATCTCCATCCTTCTCCAGTCACTGGTCCTCATGGCAGAGCAGATTTCCCTGCGAAGCCAGCACAGCTGTTTTGTGACTCGTGGGAATATCATATTTAGCATGTTTCCCCCAGGGCAGCATTTATTTAGGCGACACATAATACTGTTGAAAAGCCAAGATTGCTTCGCTCCTCCTCTCAGCCCCATGGAAGAAGATGGAGGAGTGAGAAGGGCAGAGGGAGCTCGTCGGGGGGAACCAGCTGGCTGGAGAGGCCTCTCGGGCCATGCAGGCCATGAGCTCATGCATGAACAAGCGGCATCGGCTCGGTGAACTGTGGGACACGAGAAGTAGGAAGTGGCCCTGAGGCCAGCTTGTCCGAGCATCTGGGGCTCGCAAATACTGCCGTAGGGCCTGAGAGGTCACTGATCACCCCCAAGCAAACATTCTGGAGAGAAAACCCAGTCACCTCCCGCTTGAGTTGATAGGGCGTCTCAGGAAGTGACAGCACCTTTATGGTGTTTACCCTCTCCCGAGGTTGACCTCTGGAAAGAAACGAGGCCATTAGCACTTGAACAAGCCAGATGGCCCACTCGGCGGATTGCAGCCCCCTCCCCGACCAGTCTCCCGCTGCAGCTCTGCCCAGGCTTGCGGCCACTGGGCCTCAGCGAGCCAGGGCTCAGGGCGGCTCTTGAATGTGGGGAGCCAGGATGGGGTGCGAATGAAGCAAACGTGCCAGCGACAGGCAGCCTTCCCCTTCGTTTTTAACGTTCTTCTTCACGATGTCCAGAGCGTGGGACTTCGCCAAAGCTGCGTGCTGGGGGCGAGCTCCGAGACCTCCCACTTTGTTTAGCGTGCCATCTCGCACCGGATCTCCTCTGACCTTCTCTCCCTCCTTCCTGCCCACATGCGCAGAGTCTTAAGCCCTTGCCCTTGATTTCCCGTCCCTTGGCCTTTCACCTGCTGACCCCGAGCTTCCTCTGCACCACGCTCCCGCCTCCCACGGCTCCTGTGAGAGGAGGTTTGAGAAGGCAGGGCTGGCAGTGACCTTTGGGGGTCTGGTTCTCTGTGCCTCCCTCTGGAGAAAAGGTTTCCTCCATTTATCACCGGCATCAGTCTCCCACGGGGTCCTAACAGCCCGCATCTCAACCGGTCAGCCGCTCCATTACTTCCAAAAGCCTTTTGTGAATAAAATCATTTGAAGCCTTGAGAGTTTAAGTGGGTGTTTTTCAAACCTTTTGTGGCAGCGAAGCCCTTAGTTACCCCACTGTAGCGCCACCACTGACACCTAGCAAGGCGACTGTATCGACCGAGACCTGAGAAGGTGCTCAGTTAATTGGCAGCTGCATCTGAATGGCAACAGGAAGCCCAGGCAACCGCGCAACACAAAACACAGCCCCTTCCTGCCTGGGTGGCCGTTCTGCCTCTGCACGGCTGGCCTCAGGAGCAGGCGGGAGGGGAGCCCATCTTTCACAGGTCACCGTCCAGCCTCCCAGTCCAGCCCCCAGTGCGGGGTTCCCGCCCCCACCTTCTGGCTCCCTGCACGGTCAAAGCCAGGAGGACTGCCATTCTTTGTTCCACCCTGTAGGACAAAGGAAGCCATCACAGTGTCCTGGGCTGTACTGGTGGTGATGAAGGTGAGGATGAAGAGGGCGGCGGTGGCAGTGGTGACAGTGACAGTGATGGTGGTGATGGTATGAAGAGCATGATGAAGACAGCAATGACGAGGGTGACAGGGAGCCTGGTGGTGGTGGTGACGACGGTCACGGAGATGGCAGCAGCAGTCGCCGGTACGAGGCGCTGGTGTTCGTGTTTTGCATGTACGCACTCATTCCGCTGCCTGTGTTAATTTGTTGACGTCCTTACAAGTCAAGTATTTTTATTGCGATCAAGCCCACTTTACAGGTGGGGGACCCAGGGCTCAGAGCCATTGAGTAACGGCTCAAGGTAACACCGTTTGCACAGGCAGAGCTGGGGCTGGGCCCAGTCTGGCTCCAGAGCTCATGCTCTCGGCCATCTGTTCAGGTGCTCCAGAGTCTTCGGGCGGTGAGCCTCGAAGCGAATGAACTTGTGTTACTGTTACACAGAACTAGCATTAACTATGTTAAATGACTCTAAACGCAGTGAGGACGCGGCGGGAGGCAAGGCCACACCTTTTCTCCAAAGGAATCTTATCTAGAAAATAAATACGAGCAGAGCGGCTTGGAAAATGTTGGTAAGACAGACCGAAATCTTGTTTCCTGACCTCCTCGAAGGCCCTCCAGACTGGCCCTGGAGGCTCTGCCCGCAGAGACCCTGGGCACAGAGAACTCAGCTGGAAGACCCTTCGGTTGCAGGTGCAGGAGAGCGTACTGGCCGCCATTTATTCCCCGCCTGCCGTGAGTCAGGCCCTTCCCTTACCAGTGGTAATTCTCAGCACCGCCTTTGGCATGAAGTGTAATATCCTCATTTCACAGGTGAGGGAACTGAGGCCCAAGCAAGTTCTGCCACTGGCCCCAGTTCACACAGTCCAAGTTGGTGGCCCAGCTGTGTTGGAGCCAGGACAGTGTGACTCAGAAACCTGCTGTTTCCTGGGCGTAGCGGCTGCTCGTTGTACATGCCCCATGGGGGTGAGGGCCGTCGGCCCCCCGGGGCCCCTGCTCACTCCCCCTCAGCCCTCAGCCACTTGTGTGGCAGCACCTACGTGACTCCCACGTCCCGCTCATCCCTGCCCTGTAGGTTGATTTAAGTCCACAGGCTTCTCCTCTTTATTCCAGTTGCCATCAGCGCGGTCCAGATGAAGGCCGAGGGCTGATTCATCTGGGCTGTCATTCCCCAGGCCCTGCCCACGTGCTCTTAGGGCCAAGGTCACACCTGTGAGCCGACGTCCTCACCAGCACAGAGGCCTCTTGCACTGACAGGTCCCATTCTCTGGCCAGCCAATCACCCCAGCCTCATCCACGAGCTCCCGCAGCTCCCTCGGGTGGGGCCATCTGCGTGCAGTGAGTGGCCTGTGTTTCCTTCTTTCCAACGTGGCTTAGAACGCTGTGGTAGTGACCACGGTTTGATCTAGTGCCTGTCTGCTGCAGGAGTCATTCCGATAGCCTTGTAGCCGAGGCTAGAGGCCCATTCAGTCCATTAGCTGTTTCCTTTCATCCTCTTCCCCGTAGAGAACATCTGTGAGTCCTGTCATCCTTTCCACAAGAGGAGTGAGCCGTGGGGTTGGTGCTCCTAGCGGGAGGCTGACCTTGTCTGTGATCAGGCAGTTGTGTTGCTTAGTGACTGAGAGGGTCCGCTGCGGAGTCAGACGGGAACGGGTTGAAGCCCTGGTTCCCCCACCTCCCGTTGGGAGGCTGCCTAACTAGTGCCACTTCCTCTCCCTTTGGGGAACTGTCTTCCCCAATGCTCCACCGCGGTGGCCATGCTGGTCGGCAACCGCACCGCTCAGTCCCTTTGGCCACAGGGATCCAGGGCCCGCAGGGTCGTGCCAAGTCCCTCCTCTCACTTCCCCAGTGGAGAAGTGAGCGAGCAGGCAAGAGAACGAGTATCAAGAGATAGGAGGGAATGGGGAGATAGGCAGTGGGGAGAGCAGCCCCCCGGGCTCAGTTTCTGGGCCTCCAAAGCCAGCGCCCTCACCAGCCCTTCCAGCTCCGTGAGCCGGCGTGCGTTGGGGCCTTGTTGGTTGCAACCAGTGTGTTCCCACCACGGAAGCTCCAGCCTGAGTTTCCTCCTGAGCCTTCAGAAGCTTCTTCTCTTTGATGTCACGGAAAGTCCTCTTCTCACGGGATGGCACGTGGTAACTTGTCGAACCAGAAGGGACTGGCTTTTTCTAATTAATACAAGGGTACTTTACAGGCTAATAGATACCCAGACTTGCCCCTCCCATTCACACCATGGCCTCCTGGTCCAGTGACTGTTCGTTTGTCAAGGCTGGGCTCCTAACCCACGTGTACCAGGGAAGAGTCAGCAGCTCATCATCCTTTATAGAAACTTGATCTTTGCACCTCCTTAACCAAGCTGTCAAATACACATCGCCAGTAGTGGGGCGGCTTGACATTGCGTGGCTGCGAGGCGAAGCGTGACAAGGCCACGTCACCTATGTCTTGTCAAGGTGTTTAACCTGAATGTCATCATGAGGAAACGGTCAGCAAATCCAGAAAGTGGGGCGTTCGAAAGGACAACAGGCCCGGACTCTCCCCAAAATGTAATGTCATGAGAAACAAACCAGCCAGAAGAAATGGGGGGCTATTCTAGAGCCAGGGTCTGCAGAAAGAACGCACGCATATGGTAGGCTAACCCTGGGAGGGCCCTGTGGGAAACAAAACACAACAAAGCTACGGAACACATTCGGGGGGCACACGGGGAAACGTGGCAGATAAAGAAATTAATGTTAATTCTTACAGGCCTGTATTGGTGTCACAGTTATTGTCAGGAGGGCAGGAACAGTGATCCCTCCTGTGTATGGTGGCTGTGAGGACGAAATGAGATGCTCCTTGGAAAAGAAAACAGGAGGATGTTCTTGTGATGCGTGATGGGCTGAGGCGCTGTGGGTGGTTCGGCGAGGAGAGAGAGACAGGAGAAGGGAGAGGGGAAGTGAGGGAGAGAAGGACAGAGAGAGAGAAGGGGGAGACAGAGAGAGAGAGAGAGAGGAGAGGGAGAAGGAGACAAAGAAATGGTGAACTGCTCACGCCAGTAAATCGAGCAGAGAGGTCTGTGTATGTTTGCTGTACCATTCTTTCAACTTTTCTGTAAGTTTGAGATTTTTAAAAAGACCACTGGCTTTCAAAGCCACTTGGCCTTTAGTTTCTGCCCGAAGAGATCTTTGGCCCACATGCACAGGGCAAGGTTTCCATCGGCGCTCGAATGATTTGGCCTCTCCGGAGAGGCGTGGGCGATGAGCTGGGATTCCCTGGCGCGTCCCTCGGTGAGTGCCCACCGCTGTGTACTCTTCCCTCAGCAGCGGTCCTCTCCACCTCCTGCCCCTCTCCTTCTGGCGTAGCTTTTGGTCTGGAAGCCCATCTCCTCCCCTGTCCCCTGCCACCAGGGCTTCGCAATGCCAGTGACGTAAGGTCTCCACTGGCTGGTGCGGCCCCTGGCGTTGGGGCATATAACCTGCTTTTATGTGTCTGCTCTCTGCCTACCGAATGTCTCATTCAATGGGTCGACTTCTGTCTCGTCATTCTTTTTTTTTTTTTTTTTAAAGAAGGCTTTTCCTCCTGGCCTCTCTAACGGAAGCCTCATCCATCTTCATCACCTGCTGGCTTACTCCCATTTTAAGTTTGGGAAAATCTAGTGAAATAAATGGTGGACCTTTTAGAACTCCTGTAATAGAACCTGCATTAGCTGAGCTTGTGAGAGCGGGGGGGGGGGACCATCTGTATTATAATTGATTGTTTCTCTGTGTGTCTCCTCCCCTCAGCTACAGGCTCCTTGAGGACAGGGGGACTGTCTCTTATTCTCTGGCCCTTAGATTGTGCCTGGTACATAGGAAGGACTCGACAAACACCTGTGGGATAAGAAACATCCCATTGCCGTAGTCAAAGCTCCTCGTTAACTGGATAGGCCTTCAGAGGGCACGTGCCTGTAGCCCCTTAAATGGCAGACAGTTAACAATTCATAAAGTCCTCCCTGGCTTTAAGTCCTCAGTGCCATTGTTATGCAAAATAAGTGTTTGCAGGGGACTCTCCCAGCTCCCAGCCCGAAAGGGAGGATTCCACGAAAGTTTCATTTACTGACCTTGCTTTCTCATCTAGTGAGTGTTTCTGGGAGCCAGCGGTCTAGCGTTGAGAGAAGGTGAAGGGCCATCATGGCCCTTCAGGAGCTCCCAGCAGCGCAGGAGAGGATGTCCCAGGAACACAGCCATCGTCGGACGAGGCGGAGGACAGCGTGTGCAGGAGCAGAAAGGCGAAAGCATTGCTCAGAGTCCTGCCTCTGAAATGATCTCGAAAGCCCTCAAGATAAGAAATCGGCAAAATAGTCACAAGATTTGTAGAACTTTTTATAATCACAGAGCGCTTTGACGAGATGCAGATCCCCGGCAGCAGGGAAGACGAAGCATACTTCTTCCCCAGAGGAGGGGAGTGAAGGCTCGTGGAGGGAAAGCGGCGAGGCCGGATCACAGCCAGGTAGTGGCCAAGCCAGGCCCCTCTCCTGGTCTTCCCCCGTTCCTGCCTCTGAGGAGCTGTGGGAGGGGCTGGGTGCAGGGGGTGGGGGCTCACCGCCCTTCCCGAGTTCTGACTCAGTTGGCCTGGGGGTGCTGTTTCCAAAGCTCCCCGTGTGGGGCCTATGAGGACTGATGTATGTTGATTACATTTTTTTTATTCTGTAGTTTTGAGGCTTTGACATCTTGGGAGTCTTGCTGATTCTGGAGGGACTGCCCTCCCACGGTTAGCCATGTCCTAAGTAGTAAATAACTCACCGTCGAGCGTGTCTTTCTGATGTGAACTCCCAGCCCTGAGCCCACACCCCGCCTCTCCTCTGTGGGCTCTCACACTCGGAGGCACGGTCCCCCTTGAGCATCGGACAACTAGGGACAGCCCTGTGCCCAGGGCCTCCTGGGAGTATCCAAACTAGCCATTCCTAAGCCCGCTCACCCTGCCTCGCCTGCTCCTTTCTGAGAAACTGTGAAGAAGGCTCCTGCTTGTGTCCCCCCCTCCCTCGGCCCCCTGCCCTGCCCTGCCCTGCCCTGGTGCGTCCCGTGTGGCCTCGCATGGCAGGCTGTGCCCCTTCCTCAGGATCTGTGGGTACAAGACTCTCTCTGCAATGGCGGCGACCTCCGGAGCCACTGGCCTTGCCACATCTAACTCTAGTAATAATAAAACCTATATTTTAAAACTCACTGGTATAAGGAATGGAACCAATAAAGGATTTGCAGAGCCCCAGGAGTGTGGAGCTGCCCCGCTGAGATCTCTTCTTCCCCTTACAGAGCGGAAATTTAAAACACCGCTTGGATCCCGGTGCTCTCTTGCTCAAAACACCGTCACGACTCCCCAGAGACAGAGTCCTGCTGGCCTCGCAGGCCCTCCTCCCTGCCAGTGGCCCGACCCTCCACCTTGGTTGCTCTTCGCTGCCCCTGGAGCCCTGGAGGCAGGCTCCTTCATCAGAGCCCTCGCCCCCAGATAATCCCCACACCCAACCCCGCCCCCCTCAGGTCTTTGCTCAACTGCCCCCTTCTCAGTGGTGATCCCCTGCCTCTTCTGTCCTAGTTTTTATCCCCATCACACTGTGACCCGTGGATGTACAGTACAATTTACAGAGCTCACTGCTTTGTCCCTCCTTGCCTCACCTCCCTGCCGACTGTGTGCCAGCTCTGCAGGCCAGGGCCTCATTCAGGTCCTTGGTGTGTGCCAAGGACCCAGAAAAGTGCGCGGCACAGAGCAGGCATTAAAACGAATATATGTTGCATGGATACGTTTCCATTTAAGATTTTGTTGAACAAAGATTCCTCAGTTTAAAAAAAGAGTTTGCAAGTCACTTGCCTGAACCTCTTTAACCACCTTCATACTGAGAACACCCTGGACCTGCAGGGAGTCCCTGGGAGGGTGGAAGATGTTCGTAAAAGTGTTGAAGGGGGTGGCTTTTAGCAGGACCCAGAGAACCACCAGGTGAATGTCACCTCTGCTCTGGGCAAGATTGTGACTCATTAGTAAAGAGGATGATCACCAAACACCAAGGGAAATGAAGGATTCTGGGAGAAAAGCATCATTCTTGTGGCCCAGGGAGCCACACCTGATGCCACTTCTGTCAGAGAATAAATGAGCATGGGAGGAAACACATGGAAATACTACCTGAGATTTTCAAAGAGCCCTTGACAAGGCTCTACACCCAAACCCACTTTTAACCCTTTAGCTGGCATAGTATGGGGTGGGCAGGGTGGGGTTTTGTTTTTTTTTTAATGGATAAGAAAATCACTTAGCGACAGGAAGAAATACCGGTAATGATCAGGCAGCTCTGGCAGGAGTGGCGTCAACTGTGGGGACCCTGGTGAGGACCCCTGGAAACGGTCCCTTGTGATGTTTTTGCAAATGATCTAGAAGAAAACATGCCCAGGGAAGTCAGCAACTCAGCTCGTGACCTTGGACCTTCCCGTGTGGTGGGATGTCAGGCCAATGTGGGCAGACGTCAGAGGTCTTCAGGGCTGAGTGTGTGGGCAGGGAAGTGGCAAATGGGTTCACTGGGGTGAACGCTGGTAATGCGTCCAGGGGGTAATGCGGAGTTGTCAGTCAGGACCCGAGGAAGGGGCTCGACGGCTCTGGGCACTATACCCAGAACACACCAGCTAGGCAAGGACGGAAGGCTAGGTCTCGACTGAAGGGCTTCAGGACATAACAGGACGTGGTTTGTTAGCCCATGGCTCTGAAATGCCTCATCTCCCACTTTCTCCCCTGTGCCCTCCACCGCTATACTGGGTGCTCCTCTTAACTCTCCCTGCTCCCCTTTCATAACTCCCTGGGCTGGGACATGTGGTGTTCCCTCTGCCCGGAACTGCACCCCCCATCTCCTACTTATCCTTCCATCCTCCATTCAGACTTGACTTTCGCTGGGCAACTGTCCCTAGTTCCCCAAGGCTGTGAGACCCCTTGTCAGATGTTCCCCAAAGGGCTCTTGCTTCTCACCCAATTACTGGTGAGCACTGGGGCTGGCACCAACCAGGAATTTAATAGCTACTTGTTGAAGAGTAAGCACGGAAGGAAGTATGTCCACCAATTGTTCTCAGACTGGAGTAGAGTCCCCTGGGGGCTGGCTCAAACACAGCCTGCTGCACCCACCCCGAGGGTCTGGTTGGAGTCTCTGATTCTATAGTTTGGGGTGATGCCCCAGGCTCCGTTTCTAATCAGGCGATGCTGAAAATGCTGGTCTGGGACCACGCATGAAGAACTGCTGCTTTGTACAATTTAGAGCAGACTGAAAGATGAGGGAGAGGCCCTTTGTAAGGGAGCTGGTAGAAGTTTTTGGAGGCTTGGTCAATGTCTGGCGCCTCTTTTCATAGCTTCCTTAGGAGTATTTCATGAGAGCTTAGCTTCTGGAAAGGCTCAGGTGGGCTCTAAGGTAACGGAAGCACACACACCATTGGGGATCAAAGGCAGCACCTGGTGGCTCATTAATGGGTTTCCAGGCAACGGGACAAAGGTGAGGCCGAGGCTGGGATTAGCAGTTGGCAGGGGTTTAAGCGTGAGCTACCGAGGCGTCCAGAAGGCAGACTACGTAGCAGAAAACCACGGAGACCAGGCGGAAGGGATTCCCATGCTTATTGCCTTGATGAGCACGCAGAAGGGCACAGCCTCCCGTGCAGACAGGCTCAGGTTAAAGCGTGGCCTCTAATAGGACTGGGGAATATTTTTCTCAGAAGAACCGCCGAGAGCCCATGAGGGAGAAACAGGTTAGGCTCATCACCACCTCCTCGTTAAAAATAAGTTCTGTGAGTTTATTTTGGATTACAAAGTACATATTCGCACTTGAACATTTAAAGACTACAGAAAAGCA
Organism: Mormoops blainvillei; assembly: GCA_004026545.1. Lineage (NCBI taxonomy): Eukaryota > Metazoa > Chordata > Mammalia > Chiroptera > Mormoopidae > Mormoops > Mormoops blainvillei. Next base: position 24,281 of record PVJD01012080.1, on the reverse strand, counting down.
TGTAATTCCATGTCCCTTGAAGGAAACCTTTTTAAAGTTGGCATCCATCCTTTCAGGAAAAAGTAAAGTTAACACAAAAGGGAGTATTCTTTACATACTCCATAACTTTGTAAGAAAACACCTGACTGAATATGGCGGACGTTTCTGCATCTATCCCTCTGTGTTGTTTTACACAGTCCCGTGCGATTTTATTGTGTCAGTGCGCCACAGTGCACTTAGCCTTCCTGGATGGGCATGGAGGCTGCATTGGTGAGGCAGAAAGGCTGGACCAGAGACAATTTGCACTTGCAGCTTGCTGTGGGTTGCAGGTTTCTTTCCAGAAAGGCAGTTTTTATTTCCACATGCCCTTACCAACACGTGCTATGGTCAGACCTATGACGTTGTTTGTGAGCCCTATTTCTTTTTCATCTCGAGTCACTTTGATTAGGCACCTTCAGACACTTATGTTCCCTTTATTTCTCGGAGACTGGCCTGTTCATGTTCTTTGCCCATCTTTTGTATGGGGATTGCTCATCTATGCTACTTGACTTGTGAAAGCTCTTTATACAGAGAGACGAACACTTCCCTCCGGTTTGCTGCGTGTCTCTCTTAACATTTCTTTCATAGCACCATAGGATGTCTTTGATTTTCAATTTGTAGACAGTTGAATTTATAGATATTCTAGGAAGTTGAATATTTTCCTTTTCAAGTAAAAAAAATAATTCTCTCACTTTAAAACGTCTCCCTTTTATCTATGGCCCACTCAGGGCAAAAGTAGAGGGAAGAAAAAAGACAGAACGAAACAGAAAAGGAAGACAGAGAGGAAGACGGAGAATAGACGAGAGCTCTATTCACGATGGCTGTTGGATCCCCAAGTTATGGAGCGAGCCTCAAAATTTAACTTGGATGTGAATCACTCGGAGGTCGTGTTGAAGCGCAGATTCTGATTTGACAGGTCGGGGAGGGGCCTGAGAGTCCGCACTTCTAATAAGCTCCCAGCTGAGTCTGATGGCCCTCGGACCGCACTGGAGTCCTGATGACAAGGGGGAAACACCCACGGGCTCAGTGATAGTACGAGCTCCACTAAAGTTGTCGTTGTTTCGTAAACTCTTTTCCTCTCTCTAATGAGCAGGGAAAGCCCTAACTTCTTGGTCTGGAAAGTGGGAGATAACCACAGTTCATTTTTTAGTGAAAAATAAGTCCACTTTCATAAAGTAACATCTCTAAGCCACATTGCCTTTTAGAATAGATGACTAAAAAACTAACTTTTAAAAAATATTTAAAATAAAAAAAATATTTTTAGAGAGAGGGGAGGGAGGGAGAAGGAGAGAAAAACATCCATTGGCTGCCTCTCCTAGTTGGGGACCGAACCCACAACACACACATGTGCGCTGACCGGGAATCGCACCCGGCGACCTTTTGCGTTGCCAGACGACGGGCAACCAACTGAGCCGCACTGGTCAAGGGCTGACTAAAAATTTTAAAGGTGAGCATGCATGTATAAAATGTTCACTTCTCGAGACCTTCTCACTGAGCTGGGTAAAATTAAATTGAGAGATTAACGTGTCCTTTTTGGGGAGAAACATTCCAACTCTGTGCTCTCTCCTCTCCGCAGCATTATAAAGGGACTTCTCTGTATATTTTTTGAGAAAGAACAGCTACAGTCTAAGCACACCTCCTCAGACAGCAATCCAACGGGTCACGGAAAACGCAATACGGTCTTGCGGGGAAGAAAACCTTGGACTCGGACTCGGGAGAGAGGGATCCCCGCTCCGGCCTCACTGCGCTTCCCGGGCTGGGCTCCTTCCGCGGCTCCGGGAGGCCGCACTGGGGCTCACTTCCTCAGGACACGGGGTGACACTGGGGGAGAGCTCCCCGGGGCCTCCAGACCGGCCCGAGGAGCAGATGCAAATACGCAGCAGCAGGAGAGGCTCTAGATTTCTTTTTTTTTTATTTAGAATTTTGAAGTCAGGAAGATGCCTGAGCCATGTTCATGCCTGTGCTGGGAGGGCACATGGGCCTGGCTTGCTCTTCGCTGGGAAAGTAAGGGGCATATATTTTTATTTGAGAGGAAAGGGCTAAGTGTGGCCCGCACTCAACAGCGTGCGTAGCAAGGGCGGCTGGGACAGCCGAGCGTGAATGGTCTCACCCCCTCCCACAGCCCCGTGCCCTGGGGTTAGCCCCAGCTTTGCACCGCAGGGTCAGCCATCTGCCCAGATTTCGCAGCTGGAAGGAGCGCCGCTAAGACCTCCAAGCGCCCGTCTGCGCCACTCGTCCCCCGACCCCTATCCCTGAGCAGAGCAGAGGTGCTCCTAGCCTCAGTTTCCCCATCTGTGCCGGGGACGGTGGAGGCTAGCACGACGATGACGCCACGGCATAAGCCGCCCCCCGGAAACGCTCAAAGCGCGTCCTCAGCCGCTCCCTCCTTGCCCAGGGCTGGAGGGGGCGGCGGGCCGAGGCCCCGTGCCGCGTCCCCCTTCCTGGGGCTGCTGTCCTTGGGCCTCAGTTTCCCTGTCTTTCCCTCATACGGTCACTGTTAAGACTCAGATGAAGCCGCGCAGCACACAGTAGGTGCTCTGGATTCGGGAGTCAGCTCCTACCCGGGGAACCGCCCCTCTCACCTGGGCCCTTCCTGTCCTGGGCAACAAACAGGGTGACAGCCCAGCGGCCCGGGTGCCTCCCGGACCGCGCGAGCCGCGCGCCCCGCCTCCAGCGCCACTTGCATCATCTCCCTCAATCCTCACACGCCCCAGGCCCCCCAGGCCACTACCAACAGCGTCAGGCTGTGTGTCACCTTCCAGGCCTCCTCCCTCAGCAGTGCGGGCCCCCCCAGCCGCCACCTCCCTCCCGCCCCGCGCGCTCGGGTCAGCCCGTCAGCGCCGCCCGCGCCGCCCGCCCCCCCGCTTCGAGGGCCCTGCGGGCGCTACGCCGGGGCCCTTCCTCCTCGCAGACCCTTGCCCCTCGGAGGCCCTTCCTCTGGGGGACCCTCCCCCTTGGGGACCCTTCCCCGGTTCCACCCACCCCAGGCGGGAGGCTGCCAGTGCTGTGGTCCCCGCCGGCCACCCATGACCTTGGACGCCCCTACAGAGCCGGTGTCCACTCTCCTCAACAGGCAACGGGTCTGAACCCCGTGGAAGCTTTTGTTGCCAGGGATTGAAAACCAGACGGAGCTCGCTTGTTTCTTGTGTGCAATCACTGTCACTGGGCGTGGACCCACCCGAGCAGGGAGCCCGCGGCGGGGCGGGGTGAGCGGGGCGTCTCCCGGGGCGGCAGGGAGCGCGCGCCCATCTGCCCCCGCCCGTCGCCCGCCCGCCCCCGCGCCGCGCGTGCGGCGGTCCACCTGCGCGCCGAGGCACCGCACGCGCAGGGCGCGGCCGGCACCGCCCCTCTCCCCGCGCCCTCCGCCCTCCGCCCGGGCCACCCCGGGACGCGCGCGGAGACGGCGGTGGCCTGCAGTGCTCGCCCCGCGTCCCTAGGGGGCGCAGGCGGCGCGGAAGCAGCGGAGCAGAGCCCCGGGCCGGCGCGAAATTCCAGGCGGGCGGGCGCGGCGAGTTTGAAAACTGGCGAGGACGAGGGGGCGGGACTCGGGCGCGCGAGCCACCGCCCCTTGACCAATCAGCGGTGGCGGCGGGCGTGGTGGGCGGGGCGTTCGGTCGGGCTGTGAATGAGAAGCGGCGGCGGTAGGGCTAGCGGGCGGCGCGGGCGGGCGCACTTTCTCCTCAGCGCCGGGCGGGGGCGGCGGCGGCGGCGGCGGTGGCAGCGGCGTTTCCTCAGAACCGCGGACCCTTTTGCGAGACGCTGCGCGACCCGGGCGCTCCGGCCACCCGGGCGCTGAGGGCGGCGTGACAGGAATCCTCCCGCTGACAACTTCTCCTCCGCCGCGCCCCTCAGCGTTGGGTCTCCGCACCTGGCCGCCCCGCGGGCGCTCGGCTGGGGCCCCCGCCCGTCCGTCCCGCTGGCGGAGCTGAGGCCGGGGCCGGGGCGGCGGCCCCACAGCATGGCCCGGGGCGAGCGGCTGGCGGCGGGCTGCGGCGCGGCGGGCCCGGGGCGGTCGCGGGGGTCCCTGCCCGGCCCCGAGCGGCGGCGGCGACGGCGGCCCCGGGGAGCCTGTGAGACACCCGTGAGCTCCGGCGAGGACGCCGGGGAGTGCGGCGGGCGGCCGGCGACAAAGTTGAGCGCGGGCCGGCGGCGCGGATGGTGGGCGCTCCTAGCGCTGCAGCTGCACTTGCTCCGGGCGCTGGCGCAAGGTAGGCGGGGGCCGGGCGCGGGCACCGGGGCGGGCGCGGGGCGGGGAGCGGGGCTGGAGCTTGGGGGCCGGGACGAGCGCGGGGTCGGGCGCCGGGGCGCTCGCGCCGCCCAGCACCGCGCGGCTCGGCTGGGCGCTCGGCGGAGGCGCCGTCGGCGCCCTGCCCGCGGCCGAGCCCGGAGCGGAGCGCCTCCCGCTGCCCTGAGCGTCGCACGGATCGCGCGCGTGGCTGACCCGCGGCCCCCGCACGCCGGGGCCGGCCGCCGCGGTGACAGCGAGCCGGGCGGGCTTGGGCTCAGAGCGCGGGGTCTGCGAGGCGGGCGCAGCCCGGGCGGCGGCGGCGGCGGCGGCGGCGGCGGCGGCGGCGGGGACCCCCGCCGGGGGGCGGGGTCTCCGGGGACCGAGCTCTGCCCCGAAGCCTGGGACCGCCGGGCCGCGGGCTCGCGCCCCGGACTGCGGAGCGCCCCCTGCGCGCAGGTGTGCGGGGCGGGCAGGGCGCGCGGGCGGGAGCGCCTCCGTGGCGGCGCCGCTGTTTCACGGAGGGTCCCCGGCGGGGCGGGGGGAGCGCGCAGCTCGGGCCGCGGGCTCTGCGGCGGGGGTCGCCCCCCGGCCGCGCGCACTGCGCCCGGCGCCCCGGGCGCTCGGGCCGCCGCCGGCCCCGCGTCCCCCCGTCGCCCTCCGGGCGCCGCGCCTGCTCGCCTGCCGGCCCCCGGCGCACACGCCGCCGCGTTTCTGCGCAGCTGAACTTCTCCGTTACCCGGAGAATCTTCCCTTCACTTACTCGTGCTGCTTTCGGCTGGACGACTGCGGCAGGCCGGCGCGCGCTGAGTCGCTGCGTGGAGCGGGGTGTGTCGGTTGCGGGGAAACTGGGCTCCAGCGAAGGACCTCGGTCACTCGGGAGGGGCCCTCGCGGTGGCGGTGGTGCTTGTTCTCCTGCGGGGGCGCGGGCGCGCCCCGAGTCGCGGGGAACCTGGTTCGGTTTCGAAGCACGTTGAGCGCGAGGCTCAACTTCCCATCAGTCGCACTTTGAAGGTTCTGTAACGTGTCACATTTTTAGAGCCGTGATGTTAATGGAAACGTGTTAAAAAAAAGTACGAAGGCAATGCTCAAACTTTGTTAGGGAGGAATATTTTATCCCTCGATGTCAGTAAAAACACTGGTACCTGTTTTACATTTAAATGGTTTATAAAGTGTACGGATCTTTTAGTGTAAAATTTCAAATAGGTTGTCACAAATTTTAAATTCATTGACAGGTTTCTGTTCTCTGTGCTCCGTGAAATGTGTAATATATCCATCATTTTTTATATCATGTTGGAAATTCATATTACAGGAGAGATGTCACCGTTTGACAAAAGCTCGTGTATCTTGAAAATGAAAATTCTGGTGCTGCTGTAGCGACTTCTGATGGGATGATGCGCGCGGTGGTCGTAGGGGCAGGAATATGTTCTCTTGAATCTTACCAAGTAAAATGTAACGTTCTGGAGTACTTACCACTGAGTTGCAGCTAGCGAAGTAATTCTTAATTTCTCAAGTGTTTTCTGCTCATTGGGTGTTTTATGTGGTTAGGGTTGGTTATGATACTTTGGAGCAAAGTGCAACATTTACAAGTAAAAGTTACATACAGTTAGTTACAGAGCCTAAGTTAGAAGCAGAGCTGCAGTTGACCTTTGTGTGAAACACCAGGTTCGGATATTCAAAATGTAACTTCAGTAGTCCTGAGGTTTTGCTTTCTACTCCTGGAGACTTTGTCCTAGACTCTGCGCATTGCTGGGCGTGCGTTTGCGACTGTTCCTGAAGACTCAGGACTTCGATTCCAAAAGGCAGGCGGCAGCGCGGGCTTTTTGTTTTTCCACTCAGGAGCCAGACCTGAGGGCTTCAGAAGGGTAGCGGGGCCACAAGCGTGGTGTGTGAAGTTTGCGGTTTCTCACCTTTCCTACTGGACCTTTGACGGGCTTGCTGCTTCTGGTAATAGTCAAGCCTCTTGTTACATTTGTATTCATCAGGCTGAGAGAGGTGGGAATGCACTTCTCAACCCACCACTTTGAGTGGGGGGCGGTTCGTAGTTCTCAGTTTCTCCTTCGGGGTAACTTCCAGTCACTCAGACTGGTGGTTCTTGAACTTTGGTATGTATCAAAATCACCTGGTGAATTTGGTAAACCCGTGTAGGGTCCGTGAGCTGCACTGGCTTTCCAGATGAATCTGGTGCAGAGCTTGGGAACCACAAACTTAGATTCCTATATTTTCCTCTTTCCAGTCACTTGCTGATTTCCTGGAACCTCTCCAGCCCCATGTGTCTTGAACTTGGTTTGCTCATTGGAATCACCAGGGAACTGTATACAATCCTGGGACCTGGATCTCATCCCCAGAATTTGTTTTAATTGACTCGAAGTTTGACCTGGGCATCAGGAGATTGAAAAACTGCCCAGGTGGTTCCAATGTTCAGCCAAGTTTGAGAACCATTGTTCTCACCCTTGTAAGTGAGATCACGTGACTCAGTTTTTGTTTTAACCTTGTCACTGGCCTGGGGTTTATTGTAAACCTTCCCCCCGCCCCAAATTGCAATGATTTTTTTTTAATGGAATTTGAACCTGTTTTCACTCAAACTCATTCCGTGTTTGTGATCTCAAACTTTGAAATTTCTCAGACTTAATCAGCTTTTCAGTCACTCGTTCTGTTTATCCCAACTGACTCTGTTGCGCTCCTGTGAGACTGGAGTGTGTGTGTCAGAATCACTGAGCTCTACCTCCACCCTGGAGGGTCTCTGGGGTGTGAAGTTTACATTGAAAAAAGTTCTGCAGGTGACTCTTCTGTCTTTTCGTTATGGTTATACCCTTGCGTTGGCCAGTCTCATAATCTCACCTATTCACTGTCATTCTTAGCCTGCCTTGCTGTGGACCAGATCATGTTTCTCAGGCCAACTGGCAGCCTCGGGTAGGTCTACAAATTAGGCTTCTCTGCCACTGGTTTGCTGGAGAAAACACAAAACATTGGGTTCACTACAATGTTGGGCTCACTGGGTTCACTACAAATCTAGCTTGCTTTTGGGCCCTTCTGGCTTCCCAGCACCCCAGTAAAGTTCTCAGACCACAACTTTATGGTTTGAGTTTCAGTTGGAACTGGATGTCCAGACTACCTGTTTCACTAAAGTCTTCATACACAGTGCTACCCGTAGGAGTGCTCAGGTACTTCCTGATTACATTTTATTAGACTGCTGCACGTTTAACAGATGGTACCTGGCCACTTGGTTGGTAACTGTCTGGTAAAGCTAATAATATAAACAATTGTCACCCTCTCTGCAGTCTTATTTATAGCCACCGGAGGCTACCCTTTGTTGAGCCCTTAGTAGGTGCCAAGCACAGGTGCTTTACAGGTAGGCCTTGTTTACTCTTCACAGCGGCCTGTGAGGGTAGGGAGCATTTTATATTCGTTTCACCTGTGAGAAACGGAGGCACTGAAATGTTACCTGATTTGCCTGAGGTCCCAGGACTAGTCAGGGTGGAGCCAGCGTGGAAAGCAGCGGCCTGACCCACAGTCTGTGTGCATAACCTCTGCCTGGGGCCTCTGCCTTGGTGTGGGAGGAGGAGGTGTGAAGGGAAGGTGGTATTTTCTAAATACTGTGTCGAGTTACTTGACCTCAAGTTTACAATAAGTTATCTTATTTGCTGTTATTTTAAAAAAAATTACATTATATAATTAGGAAAATAGAAAAGAGAAATACGCATAATCCCCTCCATATATACCTGCCTCTTTCCCATAATAACATGACTGTTGCCATTTTGGTGTTTTTCTTTCTAAACTTTTTTTCCCCCATAACATAACTGTCACATTGCAACTGAGAATGGGTTGTGGCAGTTTGGTGGCAGATTTGAGCACCCCAGAATTGACCACTAGGAGTGTACCAACCATTTCTTTGAGGAACATTTGGGAGATTCTTTTTATCTACACTCCAGTAGGTGCATTTAAGTCCTTTAACTGAAAATAGAGTTGGGGTTTGTTAGATATGTTTTGATTTGTTATTTTGCTTTAGTGTGCATTTAATTTACCCACAGCTAAGTTTAGCTACATGCTGGGATTATTATACGTAGCCAGGAAGTTTCCGATGCCCTCAGACATTGGGATAAAACAAAGTCGCTCTGGCAGCAGGTAATTAAGTGGAATCAGAGAAGACTTTGGGTTAAATTCTACCTGCCAGTTGCCTTTATCTCCATCCTAAGAGACTTTGTGTTGTTTTTGTTGTGAGACATGGATTTGGGGCCTTCCTCTGGGTGTCCCAGAGTTCAGAGACCAGTAATATTGGCTGACTAAATCTAGAGAATGGAACAGACACAGAGAGTGAAAACACAAAATGGATTTTGACTAGGTCACAGTTTAAATTTAAGAAAAACGGTAGTTGTAAGAATAGACCCTTTAAGTCTAAATCCACGAAAGTTGAGTAAAGCTGAGGATGGGGAATGAAAATCGGGTTGAAAGACATAGGTATAAAGAAGAGATAAAGTAAATTTATCTTTTTAAAAAGTAAAGGTATTGACGTAAGTCTTATCTGGTTAAATACTTCTATTAAGAAATGATACATTTCTACCTAATGTAACTGGATTTTTAAATTTGTAGTTTCTTCCATTCTCATTAATTTGACTTGAATATTTCTATAAGGCATTTTTCTTAAACAAGTTTTCCCCTAAATTTGTAAATGTCTTTTAACAAAAAAGGTTATAAACATTTGTACTTTCGATCCCAAAGAGGAATATATTTTGTCAACTGGGACTGTTAATATGGTACCTCCTCTCATCTTTTTGTAGTACCACAAAATTTTTTCAAGGAATCCTTGAAACGCAGAAATCTGCCATGGTTTGACAGACACCTGACTGCTAGTTATTGATCCTATACCTGAGACTTGTTCTGGAGAACGATATAGTTTCATTATATTAACACTATTCTTTTTGTATCTAAATACAAAACCTAAAAATGTTTTGTGAGCACTGCTTTAGGAAACCCCTGTCATTTATACATTTGCTATTCTAGTATTTAGGTGGTCTGACCTCCAGTCAGGCATCTCTAAAGCCAGAGACTCATTGCCTTAGCCTAGGCCCAAACCACGCGCCCTCCATCCCCACCCCCCAACCCCAGCTCCTGGGATCTCCTGTGCGTATTGTAGGAGTAAGAATATTTTTAAAAGCTTTTCTAGAAACAAAGATGTGGTGAATGGAAAAGGCATTGGGCTAAGTGTCAGTAGACCTGGTTTTTATTTCATCCTGTAACTAACTTGCAATATGAGCAAATATGTTAGCCTCTCTGAGCATATTTTCTCAGCTGTTAAAGTTGGGGATTAGACTAGATCCTCAAAATTGTTCTTCTCTGATTCTCTCATCTTCTGCATGTTGTCAAACCCTTCCTGCCCTTCACCAAACTCTGTAAGTGTGTCTCCTTTCTGAGGATTCTATAACTCCATGTTTTAGCTCTCGGAACCTAATTCCCCCTCATTTTACCTTTGCTGAGACAGTTAATACAATGTCAAAGACAACTAAGATGCAATATAATATTTCTCTCTAGGGGTTGCCATCTAACACATGATATATTTGCTCTAGCCTGAAAATGGTTCATGCTCAAAATTTTAGGTTCTCTAAAATGAATTAGTACCATAATTTTTCACTGTAAGCCTGAAATTTGGGGAAATAAATTTCCTTAAAATGTGAGATGTGCCCTGGCTGGTGTGGCTCAATGGACTCAGCGCCAGTCTGCAGACTGAAAGGTTGCTGGTTCAATTCCCAGTCAGGGCACATACCTGGGTTATGGGCCAGGTCCCCAGTTGGGGACATGCGAGAGGCAACCTATCGATGTTTCTAAAATAAAATCTTAAAAAAAAAAATGAGATGCTTATTTATTTAAATGGCTGGAAGACTAAAGGGTAAGACTAATTGAAAGCTACTGGAGGTAATTAATGCAGTGAGAAATTTAAGAAGATTTAAAACAGGGGTGGGTATGAGAATTTATATTTATTGGACAGTGACCGTCAGTAATGAAAGAGATTAGTAGATGATTTTTGTTGAAGTTTGTGTCCAACCTAACATTAGGTTGGTTGTCTTCATTAGGGACTTTTAGTAAATCAAAAGCCCTAAAGATGAACAAGAATTATTTCAACAGGCTTAGCTGGCACACTGTTGATATACACACAATATCTAGTGAAGATAACTACTATCAATTAAATAATCCAATTTCTTGACAACAGATGTCAGCTTCATCTATTTACTGATCTTTGGAGATGAGCTTGTTGAACATGGGCTAAGACAATAGTTTCTGCAGTGTTTTGGCTTTTCTCTCTGTTTGTATGTTTTAAACTGATAAGGCCAGCCTGTGGAGATGGTAGCTTTAGAGAATGGGCTAGACTCCCAGGCCCATATTATTACACAAACAACATTAGCCTTTGGTGCAGTATTTTGTTATGTTTTCTCTCTTTCAGAACTCCCTCCTGTATTCTAGACACAATTCCTTATCATAAGAGGTTAGGAAGCTCGCAAATATGTAATCTTGAATTTATAAAGATGAATGATCTTTCTAAGAAAAAAGAATTGGGAGCTAACCAAAGAATGCTGTTGCGACTCAAAGAGGAGTGTGACTATTCCAGGAGTGCCAGTAGTTTCCTTTATTAAGAATAATTGGTGGTGGGAATTTTAGCAACGCAAGTAGTCTAGTTAGGAAAAATTTAGATTTGGGATAAGGAGGGTTTCAGAGTTTATATTACATAGGTGTAACCTGTCATACTTAGATAAGGATGATCATCTCCAGAGGCTGTAGTGAGTGTGGGTTCTCCTCTTTAGTGTGATCCTTAATTTATGTAGTGTGTGTATTTGTGGTTTTCTCATGAAAGAGGGCCTATTTTCAAAGTGTGAAGGTCAGCTCTATGTTGCCTTCTCCCTAGGTGTTAGATATGATACCAAAAAAAAATTTTTTTTTTTTTGATTTTGTGGATCAAGCCTTTCTATACAGTGGGCGTTGTCAGCCTTGATTTAATACATGAACCACCAGATGGCAATAGAAAAAGTGTTTCTATAGAATATAATCTGTAGTTTCCATAGATGACTTTTTTTCCTTCCATGGTACACTACTTTTCAGTGTACTTATGCAATATATAAAATTGTCGGCTATGAACAAGGTGAGTTTATAATCCTGACAATGCAAATCAAAACTAGGAAATAGAATGGTGGTGAAGTGTTACTAGAAAATGACATTTTATTTACAAGAGCACACGTATGAATTATTTCTAGAGAGAGAATGGGTTTCCAGGGATGCACCTTATGGTTTATGTTATTGTATAGTCATGCTTTCACTTATAATGTTTTTATTCAGTATTTAGCTCTACAGTGAGCTGTGATGATTTGAATAACATTAAGGAAAGCATGGCTCTTATCCTGCAGCATTTTATGTAACACCTTTTAGAGGAGGAGATACATAAGTTAACAAACAGTACACATATTTATATATTTTCTGGCCAAAGGTATTTTTACTTTATGTAGAATTTGTTTTATTTTTGCCTTGTAGGCATGTCCCATTTTTCTAAGTATGCTTCTGGGCTCTTCTAAGGTTTTCTTTTTTTTTTTTTTTTTTTAGCTAAGACTCTTGGTTGCAAGCTAGAAGCTCAGCCTGAATTACTTAAGGGAAAAAAAAAAAGATTTCATTGGAGACATCCTGGGGATTTACTGTGTAACAAAGAATACCTTGAACCTTGGCAAATTTAGGATTCAGCTCCGCCTTAGGAATAACTAGAACCAAGTGTTTGAAATCTCTCAGGTACTGTCTTCTTTGTCATCATCTTTGTTTGCTTCTGTTCCTGTGTTGATGCCATTCTTGACTCTCACTGAAAATTGGCTTTTTCTCTTGTGACTGAAACCCTGTTGCTTCAGACCCTGGAGTAAAGATTGACTTAAAGCTTTGGTCCTGATTCCAAAATCTGTGAAATGATCAGATTTGTATTTTAAAAGCATAACCTTGAGCGGGAAATAAAGCATATTGATTGCAAAACTAAAAGTGGATCGGGAGAAACCAGAGTGAATGACTGTAGACCAGTTAAGCTGTATCAGCAATTGCAGTGAGAGGAAGTAGTAGTAGCTTTGACTAGGTTGGCGGTGTTGGGGATGGAGAGCAGCGGGCAGAGTCCAGAGATTGAGGAAGATACAGAAATTAGCAGGATTTGGTCACTGTGTATGTGGAGGATGAGTGAGAATACGTCCAGGGTGATGTCCAGGTTTTTGGCCTGCATGGCGGGTTGAGCAGTCGTTCAGTGAAGTTGCACCACCTCAGTTTCGGCAGTATGATTGTTCTTTTGGTTTTAAATGTATTAATGTGAGGTACTGTTAAAGCTCCACATGGAGCTGCTAAGAAGGTGTTTGGGTATGAGTTTTGCATCAGAGGAGAGGTCTAGGTGTTTGGTATAAATATTGGTGGAGACAGTGTAGCATGTATTGTTTAAGAGGACGGGCATGGCAGAAAATAACACTGACTCAGCTTCTTGCTAGCTGCACTTTCCTGGGTTGTCTGTTTAGCTTTGCTAGAGCATTGTTTCTCATCCCCAAAGTAGGTACAATAATTGTACCTACTTCATACAACTGTTGTGAGATCACTTGATAGGGTTACAGGTAAGGTGTTTAGCATGACTGAGTACATAACATGCATCCGGTAAGTGTCGTTATTTACACATTTGTGGACAGGGCTTGCCTCATTCACCTTCCCCATAGTACTAGGTGTTAATGAGCGCTGCAGGACACAGCAGGGAGGGTGGAGTGTTGACGTGATTAGAGTCTAGTGATGTTAATCTGGCTGTGACTTATTGGATAAATTGAGGGAGGAGGTTGGAGTGATGGGAGTGAACTTGAGACTGGTTGTGATAATACAGGAATAATAAGTGTTTGACCTGGGGAATATTGGGGTGGAAAAATAGTCATGGTCAGTGTTTCTGCAGAGAGGTGGATAAGATTTGGACCGAGAAGAGGCCATTAGATTCGTTGTTTAGGCAGGGAATGTTTATCTTGCTGAGTATAATTCCACTAGAGTTGTAGGAGTATAAAGCAGAATGAAGTTGATTACAGAATGAATGGGTATTGAGAAAATGGAGCCAACAGGTGTGTTCTTATACTGCTGAAATTCTCAAGCAAGAAAACGAGAATTTGAAGTGTGTAGTGACAAAATGATCTCAAAATGCCTTAGAAATGTTTATTTTTTCCAATTTGAAAACTGTTCTTGAGGCTGAAAAAATAAAAGTGGGCTGTTGTCATCTGGCAAAATGTAAGTAATCATCACAATTCTCTGAAGGGATCATTTCACAGTTTCATATTTTATGATGACTGGAGGCCTCTAGCAACATTGCCACCAGACCTGATGTAGAGGATTTCTACCCTCACCCTGCTGCAAACACAAACTGCGCACAGAATATGATGAGGGCAAGCAACAGCATTCCTGAGCCTGAGAGGCCAGGAAATCCCGGATGCCAGAGTGAAAAGAGAATTCCAGGCCAGGGTGAAGGGTGGAGTCAAAGCCTGTGGTGATCCCAGATCTGGTTAGAGGCCCCAAGTGCTTGGTGTGAGGGTCCCATGGAGGAAAAGGAGTCACAGTCTGAGGTCTGCATAAAGGAGGAGGCTAGAGGTGAGGTCCACCTGCATAAACCTCAAAGGACTGACCCAACTGTGAACAGAGGACTAGAGAAACCTTGCCCACTAGTCTGAGAAAGTGCAGAGAGGCTTGTGGCCATTCTGGGGTTGTGCATAACTAAGAAAAAAAAAACCCCATCTAAACCCTAAGGCTACACCTCATTGGGGCTGGGTTAAAATTTAATATTTCCTACAATGCAACTAACCCTCAAGCTGACATATTAGCATATATCTGGTCCAGAACTATGGAAACCATGGAGCCCTTAGAAATAAGTGGAAAACCATCCTACAGAACAAATGAAAAACCTCGTACTTTAGTAGTAGAAACAACTTGTGCTAAAGATGAACTGCAATAAAAAGTTGCTAGCCACACAGGAAATGAGTCCCTAAGAAGCAGTGTGAGCAGATGTAAATAGGACTGGTCCTTCAGGAGATGCTCCTGGGACACAGGGGTTAAATTATTAGAGATAAAAGGGGTAAGACCATAATGAAAGAACATTGCAGGTTAGAAAAAAACGGATTTGGGAAAGACCCTAATATAGCTTCTAGAAATGAAAATTATGGTCAATAAATAAAAGTAACCTCAATGGATAGGCTAGACAGCTGTAGATATAGTTGAAGAGAAAAGTATTGCTCTTCAAGGAAACGTGTGAAAATTGCTTGGAATACAGTGCTGGGGAATAAGGAGATGGCAGGAAGGAGTGGTTAAGACTTACGGGCTTTAGTAGGAGAAAGTCCAGCATTATCTTCTGTAAGCTTCCAGAAAAAAGGAGAGTGAGAGAGGCACTGAAGTGCCTCGGAAGGTATAATGGCTGGGAATTTTCTATAATAAATGCAAGACCTGAGTTCTTAAGTTCAAAAAGCACAGTGAACGCAAACAGGATAAATAACAATAAACTCATACCCAGACATTGTAGGTGAAATACTAGGGGGAAAAAAAAGACAAAAGCAACCCAAGGAAACTCATGTCTAGACCAGCAGGCATTTTGTTCATAGCAGAAGGTGATTGAATAATGTTATCAAAATGTTGAGGGGGAGAAACAACTGCCAACCTGGAATTCTTTTTCCATATTAAGTAGTAGTTAGGAGTAAGAGTGAAATAAAGACTATAGATAAAGACAATGTTGGTCATTCAGACTTGAAGGAACCACAAAAAGATGTACTCAAAAAGCAAAAAAAAAAAACAAACCACAAAAAAACAAACAAACCAAAAAACCCCCCAAAAAACCAGAAGGAAGGAGTGAAATGCAAATAGCAAAGTGCTAAGTGATAGGAAGCAATGTGTCCCTGAAATTTACTCTTTATTTATATGCCTTGTGGTTTGAGAAAAGTGAGCATTAGCAGTTTCCACTAATACTGTATAGTGGACAGATTAGTTTGAGAGTTCATTCAGTGCTTACTGAAGGCTTTCAGTGGCACGGCACTGTTTAAGGCAGTAGAGGTACAATGATAAGTAAAACAGTTGCTTCCTTCATAAAGCTTATTGTTAATTGAGCAGAGACACACCAACAATTATGTTGCAGTGTAAGTGACCCTGAAGGGCCCATTAAGTCATACAGAGGGTTCAGAATCTGCGATCAGCTTAAACAGGATCTTAGCAGGCACAAGTAGGCAGGCTGTGTTAGATTCTGGGGATTCAGGTTAGCACATGGGAACACAAGAATGAAGGTCTTGGGTAGAAAGAAACTGAGCACCGGGAGTGAGGAATTCAGTGTCTGGATAATAACAGGATTGTTGCCAAACAGAATGACTGAACACCAACACCTTTGTGTTTAGCCAACATGTTCCAAAATGACCTCCTTTACATTCCAGTTCTTAGCTCTGGGAACAGAGCACTTCAGCTGCATTAAAAGCACAGGGATAAACTTTTCAGAGCATTTGAAGGAGAGTGTACATGTGGAGGAACATGGTTAAGATAGGAAGTACAATGGATGAAAACGAACGGCAAATAAGGATGTACGCATTTGCAGTTTTGTGGCAGTTTGATATGGTTGGCTGGTTTTTAACCAACAACTCCTGGACTTGAACAGTTACTTAAATCTAGTATCATAGAGTGTTATAATTGTAAAGACAGAGGTCTTCCGTATCTAGCTTTGCTGTTCTTTATCAGAAGTGTGAGACATAGTTGTATGTCTCTATGTGGGTGGACTCTTTATAGCAATTTAAAATATATAATTCAGCATTTTGCTCAAATATAGCTTAAGAGGTTTAAAAAAATTTTTTTTAAAGCCAGGATTTCTTTGCTTTACTAGTTGCTCTTTGTTGGGTAAATAAACTGAATTTCATCATACAATAGATACTATTGGCAACAAAAACATTTAAAACAAACAGCCAAACCTCATTTGCTCTGTGACTTCCCCCAAATCAGCTAGCGAGGAAACATTGTGAGTCCTATTCTCATCCGATGCTCATTTCACCCATTTCAGGGAACAAGTTGGGTCAGTTGGCATCCTCTGTCCAATTAGTCAACAGCAGGTGACCCTGACTAAAATAATGAGGACCCGAATTTTTCTGACATCTTTTCTAGTGGCTGATGTAGCACATGGGAAAACGAGTGTACTATATCGGCATTAAAAAGGATGTTGTAAAAGTGGGTCTAATTGATGTGGAACGGTGTTCAGAATATATTAAGTGAAAAGTGATATTATATCATGCCTTGTACTGTATAATATTAGCTTGTGCTAGGCCTTTCTATGCAGTACCTATATCCTCTTCAACCAAATTTTATAGATGAGGAAACAGGTGCAGAGAGGTCAGGGTCACCCATGACCTCTAATAAGTGGTGGAATTGGGCTTTGAATGCAACACTGGCTGGCCCCAGAGCCCCTGCTCTTGATCCTGGCTCTGTGCTTCCGTTCGTGTGTGACATAAGCACATGTGGGAAGTTCTTGGGCATAGGGTCATTCATACACATGTAAGAAGAAAAAAGGAACACAACCCACCGAGACTTTGATGGCAGCTGTTTCTTAATAGAGATGGGTATTTTCTTTTACTTTTTTCTATTTT
Source organism: Mormoops blainvillei (assembly GCA_004026545.1). Taxonomy (NCBI): domain Eukaryota; kingdom Metazoa; phylum Chordata; class Mammalia; order Chiroptera; family Mormoopidae; genus Mormoops; species Mormoops blainvillei. The sequence continues at coordinate 7,415 of PVJD01012080.1, read as the reverse complement.
GTGATTTTCTGTAATGGGCTTAGGTTGCTTTTGAAACAAGAAATAGTATAAAATACAGAAAACTGTAATAGATTTAAAAAGTATTGGGATGTAGTATTAAGTCAGAACTGGATAAACAATTACTCAGTTTTATAATATATTCAGTGAGTGTGGTTGAAGGACTAGACCAGCCAACTTAAAGTGCTTCTTTCTGTTGCAGAAATTTTTTCCTGAATGTTCTAAGTTTCAAACAACAAGCATTTACAACTTTTTAAAAAAATTATGAAAGCACTTATTACCATAATGCGGTGGTACTAGTGGATTTTAGGAGGACTGTGGTATTGAAGTAGTTTAGTGGCTTAGGCTGAGATTGCTTTAATGGGGACCTGAGGATATTTTTTTTTCTATTTGCAGGAACTTAAATGATTGTTTTGGACCTTATTTTGTTCATCTATTTGAAAAAGGCATGCTGTATCTGAAATTACAGGTTCATTGTAAGAACAAAAACTCCTTTGAGAGATGGATTGGTAAATGCACTTGTACCATTGATTGCTGGTTAGTGCTGTTTAATCTTTATGATTCTGGTGTCACATTCTCCTAGTAGTGAAACAATTCAGTCAATTCAATTTTTTATGGTATTACATACAAAAAATTTGAAGCATGTAATTAGTTGTAACTGAAAATTAGGAGTGATTCTTAAATTTAAGTGTTTTATATAAATTACAAATTTATCAAAATTTTTGTTAAATATAAATGTAAATTAGGAGAGTGTTATGTGTGAAAGCTGTAGTGTAGCAGACAACAACTGGAGTGCTAACCTGGCTTATAAAAATGTACCGCTTTCTGAGAATGGCCCTGGCACACAGCAGGCCCCCTGGCCATCCCTCTGCCATGCCATCACTTGTTTTCATGGAGCTCTACAACTCCTGCAGCCGCAGAGTTGCTCCTGTTCTTGCTCTTCCTGAAGTTTGGATGTTCAGCTTTTCTTCAAGTCTATTTGTTTCTCAGTATATCCCCCTTTTTGCTTAAGTTAATTGGAGTTGCTTTTCTTAAACAAATGGTATTCAAACCTTTTAAAATGCAAGGGGCTTAATAAGCATTGTCAATAATTTTGAATATCATAAATACAAAATTATGGAAGTTCTAATAGTATTTTAAAGCAATTAAAGAAACACATATTGATTCTCAATGAGCAAATGAAATTGGTCTCTGTGTGTTTTGATTTTGTTTCCATCTTTCCTCTTCCTAGACTAATTGGGGAGTGAGAATTCCTTCTCCTAACTTTGCTTTAGCTGCCTCTGTGCCTTCAACATCCTTTCCATTTCTCTAGCTTTCCTTTGTTCTGTAGCTGTATTCCCCTGGGCCTGCTGGTGGAGGGCTTGCCTCTTCCAATTCCTCTCTTGCTTTCCCATTTTTGAGGGGCTATTTTTCTTCCCGACCTCACCTGATTTTCTTACTTGCAGTCCCTCCTTCCATTTTCACAGGGATTGTTTTTTCTTTCTATGTATGGTAGCACGTTTGCCCATGTTCAGATGTGGGCATTGTTAATAGGTACCTTTTACAGGTAAAGACACCTGGACAGGATGCTTGATTAAAATAGGGGTGCCTTTGTTGTTCTTAAGCCTCTTTATTTGGCTTTGGCAAGTAAGGAGGCTTAAGGAATCTTTTTATGGCAGAATTTTGGTTTTTCCATTCATGTTGTATTTTATTATGTAGTGCTTATTCTTTATGAAAAATTACATGAGTTGGGTTAAAAATTGTACCATACTAAAGTATATGTCGTGCAAAGGCTCTACTTCTCTGTTCCACAGTCCCCTGGTCCCTCTGTTTGAGGTCACCACTGTTCCCAGTTTAAGTATTCTTCCAGTGATATTTTATGTATAATGCAAACAAATATTACTCACCCCCCTGCTCTTTGGTTTTATACAAATGGTAACATACTATTATCTTGGGAACTGGCCTTGCTGCACTTGTCTTTTTTTCATTTAACAATGTATCTAAGAGATCATTTCATATTAGCACATGTACATATATCTCATTTTAAATACATACATAGAAAATGCTTTTAAGTCATCAGCTATAGTACATTGGCATTATAACATGATAGTGTCATGAGTCATAGAACTGGGTTCAAATCACGGCTTTGCCATTTATCGACTGTGTGACCTTGGGCAAGTTATAGAACCTGTGTTCAGTTGCTCATTTAGAAAATGAAAAGTTAGTATGTCTTCACAAGGTTTTTGTAAGGATTAGAAGAGATGTATATAAAAGCATTTTAGCACAGTGTCTTGCTTAATAAATCACAGCTATAATTGTGCTCATTAATTGATCAGATCAAACAAACGCCTAATGTGTTTCTCCTTTCTCAACTAAAATAAAACACAGAAGGCATTACCTGTTTCTCGACTTTTTAACTTACCTTGGTTGTCCTTTCCCCTAAATAATTGTTTATATTCTCTCCCCCTTCTCTCTGCATTCTGTTCTCCCAAAATAAAGTTATGTATTTCTTTTTCTTCTTGAGGTTTCTTGGCTTGCTGATGACTTTCCTGACCTACCATATCATCCCTGCCATTGCATCATGTACCATCAATTGTGATTCAGTATAAAACCTCAACAGAGAAGGAATAGTTCTGGTGATGATACTACAGAGTGAATTTAATATTGGCAATCAAATTTATTCAAGTCACTAGACAGATGGCTCTTTTTGTGATTGGGATTTCAGCTGGGATAGAACTGAGATTTAGGTAAGGATGGCAACTGGCAGTGTAATAAATTTGGGGCCGAGATGCCACGGAAGCACTTGGACAGTGTGGACCTGTTCATAGTGGCCAGTGGTGAGGGGAAGCATGGGTGTGTTGGGGTGTGTGTGGATAACTCATTGATCACTGAAAGCTGTCCTGATAAGTCAGAAGCACTGCGGGCATGCAGGGTGTGGTGTGTTATAGATATAGATATAGCTATAGCTATAGCTATAGATATATAGATATCTATATATAGATATAGTGTACATAAACTATTGAAATGGATGAGCTGCCTCACTAAGCTGTTTTATTTTTTATTTTTATTAAAGAGTTTAAAAAATATTTTATTTAATTTTAGACAGGAAGGGAGAGAGAAAGAGAGGGAGAGAAACATCAATGTGTGGTTGCCTCTTGTGCCCCCTGCCGGGGACCTGGCCTGCAACCCAGGCATGCGTCCTGTATGTGGAATCGAACTGGAAACCCTTTGGTTCACAGACCAATGCTCAATCCACTGAGCTACACCAGCCAGGGCTCATTAAGCTATTTCAGTGTTTTAATTCAGGGTACAAGCTGTGGGAAGCCCCTACCCTTTCTCATAGAGGAGGCATAAGTCTCACTTGATAGGGGTCTTCCAAACTGTCATGCTCGGAGGAGTCAGGATTGGTGTAGCCAGAGATACTTGTGTAGTGCCTTTTAAGGGGGTTGAGTGCCTGTCAGAGCATCTGGGGGCCTCACTGGCAAGTGTAAGGTACTGTATCTATCAGTTTGAGTCCCTTTATATCCATTGGCTGGTGTGGCCTAAGCCAGTTGGCTTACATCTTAGAAGTTTCTTTTGTCCTCTCTACTAGAGTGTTTTTCTGGTTTCTGGGACTGATAGGTTTTCACTACTTAAATGATAAGTATACGAGGAGTGACCCCCCTAAAAACCATGGAATTATCTTCTGGAGGGCAGGCCCCTCGTAGTCCAGGTTTCTCCTGCTAGGTGAGTGTTCTAGGAACCCATCTGTATCGGTGCACCAGCCGGCATTGATGTGGGAACAAAGTGAATTGTTTTTGAAGACTCTTTCGGTGTGTTTGCCCATTTCATGGTGGGTGATTTACGAGTGCACCTGCCCACACTGTGCTGAGTGTTCAGCAGTTTTTGACCAAAAATGCCATGACCCCATGCCCTATCCTCTTTATTCACCCGATCCCTCCCTGAACAATTTTTTTTTGTTTCCCTGGATGAGAAAAGTCCTCCAAGGGAAAAATTTTGCTGATGTGGAAGAGGTGAAACAAAAAATGGCAGAAGCACTGAAAAACATGAGTTTAAAAACTGTTTTGAACAGTGGAAAAAATATTTTGATAGGAGTATTGCATCAAATGGAGAGTACTTTGAAGGTGACTGACGTTTAAACTTGTAAGAATAAATACACAATTTTCAGAAATTTTTTTTGGAGGGGGGGGGATTCCCTCTTGTATGTACTGTTTGATGATCCTAATTTTTTTTTTTTTTTGCCTTTTGGCTTTCTATCATTGTATGCTGTGGTGATGAGGAAGGATGTGTTGTCTAGTGATGGTCTGGTCTGTTTATTGCCACTCAAATAGCCTTTTGGCCTTGGAACTATAATCACTGAAGGAAATCCAAAGAAATGTAGCACTTGAAATACACTTGAATATTCTGTTCAAGGATTTCACTTTTGTTGTTACTATTTATTTACATTAAAAATCTGAGTTCCTCTTCCATTTGCATAAATCTAACCCTTTCTTAATAATCTTTTTTTTAAATTTACTTCTCTGAAAATGTAAATATTTAAAGAGATGATGGCTTGACTATGTACCAAGGCTTTCTGAGAAAGAGAAAACGGATTTCAATGTGCATAATAGAATTGCCCAGAAGTGGTGGGAAGGGTATGGGGTGGCAGAATCCTAGTTCTTTTGCCCTTTTGAAACACTGCTTTCAGATTCATTTCCCCTCTGTCCTCATGTATGGGTTTTAGAAACTCCAGAAGATTCTGCTTCATGCACACATCCCCCGTCTCACTCCCATCTCCCCCATACTTCCATATACACTCTGTAAGACTTAGCTATTCTAGAGACCTGATTCTAATTTCCAAGTATCTTTGCCTTCCTTTGTAGTTACAGCTTTCTTGTATTTTTTTCTATTCCTTGTTCTTATTTTACACATAACTTGAACTCTATAGAGAAAACTAAAGTAATAAAAAAGTATACTTTTGTATTATACAGAATAAGAACTCATGTTCCTGTAAATTACTGCTTAGTGTTCAGAATTGCGTATTTCAGTGTCAGAGTTCCTTCTTTAAAAAAACTGGCCTGGTTGAATATTGATTGATTTTTCTCTTGGTTGGTATATGGAAACCCTAAAGATATAGGAAAGAATTTTGACTAATTTTTGTTCTTTCCAAATAAGTTATTAGAAATCAAACCAAATCTGTGGTGCCAGCTCCTGGTCTTCGCAGATTTTAGTCAAATGTCTTATGTTTTAAGCAATTGCTCTGTTTAAATAATAGTAATTCCAACTTTCCCAGAATAAGTCCTATTTCTGAGATATGGAATTTGTTTAACTATTCATCTTTGATAAGAAAGGAAATAAGACCTTTCATATCTCTTTTGCTGCTTATAGAATGAGGCAAAACTTCATATGTAAGTGTTAAAGTTGACCAAAAATGTTTAAAATAATTATTTTGATAGATCTCAGGAATTAGAGAAATTAGTACTTTGGAAGTGTCAGGAAAAGTGTAGCTTAAAAATATCAGCTAAGACTGAGCAGTCTTACTTTAAACCTTGTACTTGATAAAAATTGAATGTAACCTGAAGGCTCTGACAGAGAACATCCCAAAGTTCTTGAAGTTTTTGTTTTTCTTCTGAAATTTAACTTTTGCCAACATAATAGGATTTCAGGATATCTTACTGTCCTGAAATTAATATATTTCAAGGAATATCAACTGAAGGCTCTTGAAAGGAAAACTATTAGATGTATGTATTGTATGTGAAAATTTCTTTTTTGATACTAAAAAAATCTTTTAAAAAATCTAGAAGCAAGATGATATTATGGAATTTTTTGACAGATTGCTTAGAAGCCTCAAAATCAAAAAGTAAAAATGAATTAGAAAGTCATCTTTGATTTTCCTGGGTCATTTCATTTGAGTTGATTTCTTCAGGGGACAATAAGGTTTCTGAAAGCACAGTACTAATGACAGAGTCTTGGGTGGTCATCCTGTGAGCGGTGACCTTTGGCTTGTCCTGGTACCTCTGTCTCAGGTATGTGAATCAGGTGAGTGGATTAGAACCTGCCATTCTGTTGTAAGAAGAACTTAAGGCACTTACTTGGTTGATTCCGAATAAGTATAATGATCAATTTATGTGAATGACATCATACTTTTTCTTTTTAGTAAATAAAGATATTGTAAATATCTTATGGTACCTGAAGAAGTTATGTTCCAAAGAACCACTCTTCATGCTATAACAAAAGTTATTTTTAAATCTAAAATTTAATAAAATAGATATGTAGTTATTGTTCACAACTTTGTAATCATATTTACAAGATTCAAAGATCAGACTGTGAGGGAAGTATAGAGGGGCCTTGCTTAGGTCTTTGTCTTCCAGCCTGTTTGCCCCCCGGCCCCGTCCTGTTACAGGTAACCATTTTTATCAGTTGCTTGTTTTCGTTTCTTTTGGGTATATGCCTGGGAGTGGAATTGCGGGATCAAATGATAATTCTGTGTTTAATTTTTTTGAGTAATAGACTGTTTTCCACAGTGGCTGAACTGTTTTACATTTTCACCAGCAATGTGTGAGAATTCCAGTTTTTTCACATCTTACCAACACTTATTTTTCTTTAAAAAAAAAAATCCTAGACGTGTGAAAGTGGTATCTTATTGTGGTTTTGATTCGCATTTCTCTAATAATTTATGATGTTGAGCCTCTTTTCATATAACCATTGTGCATTTGTATGTTGTCCTTGGAAAAGTATTTTTTCCCATCTTTAAATTGCATTGTCTTTTTGTTATTGACTTTTAAGAATTCTTCACATTTTCAGGACACTAAAACCTTATCAGATAGATGATCTCTATATTTTCTCTCATTCTATTATTAGTTTCTTATTTGTTCGACGTTCTTTTTGCAAATACAAGTGTATATACACATACATTCTTATTTCCCCCAATCATGTATAAAAGGTAACATATTATACACAGAGTTGTAAGTTAATTTTTTTGTATAACTAGATGTTTTTCGACCTAATCGTGTAATCTGGAAATCTTTCCGTGTTAGCACACAGGGACCCTTGCTCCCCTTCCCTGCCCCTGGCCTCCCCTTTGCACAGCGCCTCATTGTATAGATAAACCAAAGTTTGCTCAACTTGTCTCTAGGTTACTTGGGTTATTTTCAGTCTTTTACTATTCCAGATAGTCCATGTCAAATAATCTTAGATGTGAGTGGTTTCGCACTTGTGCTGGTGTGTATCTGGGTGATAGATTTTTAGATGTGTGATTGCTGCAGCCAAGGCCCATAGCCTTACACGTGGTGTGTTTGAAAGCAGAAATTCAGTCCCTCTTACCTGAGTTTTTTCCTTAGTGCTCCCATTACATTTTATCATCCTTTGTCCCTGTAGGGACTGCTGTGTGGCGTCAGTTACGGCTAACTCGGAAGTGCAGCTGCTCCTGTTGTGGGTTCTCATGCGTGTTTTACAGGAGA
>PVJD01012079.1:0-41974 GCA_004026545.1 Mormoops blainvillei | reverse complement strand
GGGGCTGGGCTGCCGAGTGGGGACACCAGAGCCAGGCACAGTCAGGCTTTGAGGAGAATGTCCCCTTGCAGACAGAAAGGAGTTTAGGTTCTCTAAGGGGCTAGTGCCCTTTGGGGCTGAATTTTATATGTCAGGTGCACTGTTTGTGGAGTCGAATCGAACCCAACCCAAGAGACAAAAGCAGGCTTTAAGTCCCAAATCTGCTACCAACTGGTAGTCTGACCTTGGGCAAGGTGCTCACCCCCTGTGACCCCAGTCTCCCTGTCAGCACCCTCCACCAACAGCTTAGCTCTCAGAGAGAGTCTGTCCCACTCTCCCTCCCGATACAGCACTCGCCCCTTTCCCCCGTGTCCGGTGAGAGATCTCAGCTGCTGCTCACACTCCTCTCCAGATGGGGGCTCCCTCCCTCCCAAAGCCCCAGGTCGCAGGATTGGCCAGCTGAGCCGCACAGGAGAGGAACACGGACTGGGACGCCAGACTGCTTGGGTTCAAGGCTTGCCTTTGATCATACCAGCTGTGTTACTAACTTAGCAGTGCCTCAGTTTTCCCATCTGTGAAGTGGGGGTGTCTGCCACACAGGCTTTGGGTGATTACAGGAGCAGCGTTCTGCCAAAACAGCTGCCGTTAACACCACCTGAGCCACTGTTCGTCCCTCCGGAGCCCCAGCCCCCCAAAAATAAAGTTTTGGAATTAGGCAAAGTGGGGTGCAGAGGAGTAGTGCCCGAGACAGAGCCAGCGCCGTCAGAGTGTTCGTGACCCACATCGTGATCACTGTCACTCAGAGAGCGAAACGCTTCCCCGGCCAAGATGCATCTGCCCCTTTGTCACTTCCACCCATTAGTCCTCAAGCAGGAATGATCTTACCCACTTTACAGATGACAAAACTGAGGCCCAGAGAGAAGACATTTGCCACAGTCAGGCCACGGTGTCCTGAGCAGAGAGGCTGCCATCATCCTGAAAGCAGGTCCTGCATGGTGTCAACTGCTTCCTTGTCTGTCTGAGGCCAAGCTCGGGTGGGCTGGGAGGGCAGAGAGAGAGGGGTGGGACCCAAGCACCACCCCCTGGGCCCCGCCAAGGCCATGATGCTGGGCGAGTGGGCAGCAGTCCGGCCACGGGGCGCAGGCTGGCTAATTGCCGACGCGCGGCCGCAGCCCTGGACCGTGACACAGGCCCCTGACAGGCGTGATTTATGAGGGCCCTCGGCAAAGCGGAACCCACTCAATTGCCTATTACCTCACTTAGCAGACACCTTGTCACCGCCCGAGAGCCGGGTGTTAAAAATATAAACCAGGCGGCCGGCAGGCCCTGGGCTCGCCGGTCCTCCACCTGCTTTGAGCCAGATAACAGCCCCCCAGCCACCAGCCAGCTGATCTCCGGGAGATGATGCTGAGGCCAGATTAGCGATGAAGATGTCATCAGGCCTGCACGTCTGGGCCGGGGAGCAAGACGACCAGCGCAGGGACAGGGCCCCAACATTCAGACCAGTTTGTCACAGTGCCCACTGCAGAGATGGGGACAACCAAGGTCCAGGGAGCTGGGAGCCAGGGCTGGCTCTCAAGTGGGCAGATAGTGGCTCCAATTAGAACACGGAGCTCTGAGAGAATCAGGGACGCTCAGAGTCAGGCATTAAAGCCAAGATGTGGGAGGGCGGGAGGAGGGGGAATTAGCTACAGGGGAGGGAGTGTCAGGTGGAAGGAACGGCTCGCACAAAGGTTTGGAGACTGGACAAAGTGCTAAGAGCTCAAAGAAATGCAAGGAAAAAGAGGGGAACCTGGAAGACGAGGACGGCCTTACCCACGACTTTCCGCCATTGTAAGGCAAAGCCAGGGAGGGATCCAGTCACATGGGCCCTTCATTCATTCACCTGGTTAATCAACGGTTAATGATTACCTACTCTGTTCCAGACCTGGGGTGGGCACTGCAGAGACAGACAACCAAGGGAAAGACATGAGATGGGTGAGAGAAGCCCAAGGGTCATGGGGTATCAGGGAAGGCTGCCTGGAGGAGGGGAGCCCCAGCAATCTGGAAAACGCCTCCTCCTGCCTCTAAACAGAGCTTAGGTGTCAAGGAAAATATTGGTCCCAAAGTCTTTCCTGCTGTCAGGAGTGAGGAAACTCCAAAATCCCCCAGGGAGACATCCACTGGATATCCACTCCTTCACTCATTCATTCATTCATGCATTCATTTATTCCACACAGCACTTGCTCAGACAGGCAGAGGTAAGTCGGATCCAATCCTGCCTTCTGAGGCCCCCAGTGCTGCTGCCAGGGAGACAGAGGTGTGAATAAACAAGTGCAATCAGTGTCAAGGGTGGCAAAAGGCGGCCACCAGTGCTGGCTGGCTGCTGAATCGTCTGGGAGCTTTGTAAAAAACAGACTTGCAGGCCCTCCCTCAGACTGCTGGCCGCCTCTCGGGGTCAGGACGGGGAACCTGTATCCTAAAAGTCCTCGGCGGCTGGAGATGGCTCAGCCTGGCACCCACGTGCTGACTGTCCTTTCAGAATCTGGCTGTGCCAGGAGAGTTGAGCTCCAAAGGAGTTGGCTGAATCGGGTGGCGGCCAGGGAGAGGCTCTTGCTGACTTCAGGTCTTATTTTAGCCTCTGGTGCGTCCCCGGGAGGCCTGGGGAATTTGCACGGTATTTTCAGTATGTGCGGAGGGTCAGGCGGGCAGAGAGCCCAGGTGCTGAAACCTAATCCCACCCACCACCACCACCCACTCTGGAGAAGCTAGTCCCACTGGGTCTTGAACTAGGGGCACTGGGGCCTGTGTGGGCTTCATCAGACCCATCATCTGGTGACTTGGAATAGCTTGAGATTCTGTGGTCACAAAAGAACGGTGAGACTGGGGCATCGTCCCATTTCACAGATGCAGAAACTGAGGCTTAGGGAGGCCAAGGCCAATAACATACCCTGCCTGACTCAGCCCCGAGTCCTCATGACCATGAACTAGAGTTTTGCTCGAAAGACCGCCTCAGAACCTAACTGATGCCATGCCAAGCTGATGATTAACATCATCAGTGATAGCCAACACTTACACAGGACAGGAACATTTGCAGAGAGCCAGAACACAAAGAAGCATGGGTGTATTTAACGACTGTCTCGTTCTCAACTTCATGAGGACCTACAACGCAAGTCTTAATAGCACCCCCATTTGATAGATGAAATGGCGCTGTCACCCCACTTGAGATTTAGGCAGAAGGGACCAGAGAACCCCAAGTACCCAGTGAGCCTTTCCTCCCCAGACCACCTCCACAGACCCTCCTAGCCCTAATGCCTGCCCTGATGTACCCTCCGCCCATGCCAGGACCAGTGAGGGGGTTAGCTAGATGCACAGCCCCTCGTGGCTTGGTTAACCCCAGGCTTCTGGGAGGAAGCAGGCAGTCTGGGGCTAACAGGCAAAGCCACAGCCTGGGACTGCATCCCAGCCCTCCCCTGGCCTGCTGGTGGCTCCTTAGGAAGTCCAGGGGCCTTTCTGGGTCTCAGTTTCCCCCTTCTGAGAAGTGGGAGCACCTCTTGCCTCCCAGCAGAGAGGGTCAAGAGAGCAGGGATACAGTTAATTCCCTGCCTGCAGACGAGGAAGCCCAGACACAGAGGGGCCGGAGGATGCCCGAGGCCCCTGCGCTGAGCAGGGACCAGGTGGGTCCTTGTAAATCATAGGCCGCTGTCAGGATGAAATTAAGGGGCAGCCGGGGAGCAGGGAGGGGCCAGCTGGCAGAGCTAAGGGGCAGTAGACCCAGGCCTCTCCAACTCTGGGCTGACCATTCTCAACTACAGAAGCGGGTGCGGGAGTTTAATCCGTACTCCTGCTGGGTGGCCCCGGACCAAGTGGCTAAACCTTTCTAAACTCCCCTGCCTTATCCTCAAAACACAGACCATCATTGGGTTGTCATGAGAGCCTAGGGAGGCAGGGGGTGCGGAGCTGCCTTTTTACAAGCGAAGCACCAGAAACATGGGGGAGGTCAAGGGACCGGTTGGAAATCCCAGAGCACTGGCCAAGCAGAGGCGACCTGCTGCCTCTACCCACTGATGGGTCTGAGAAGGGCGAGGGGGGATGCCACTGGTGGGCGAGATGGTAACAGAGGAGAGTCCCCAGAAGCCTGGGCATGGGAAATCACAAAATTGGCATTCGCAAGAATGGCCCAGAGGGCATTCAGAGTGGAAGAACCGGCCCAGGCAAGAGGTCGCACAACACGGAGCATGCGTGGAAATCAGCAGGCCGTCCGGATGGCTTGAGCTATGCGTGCGCGAAGGTCTGCAAGTAGGTGTGTGAAAGGTGGCTTTTCATCATGCACGCATGTGTGTGTGTGTGTTTTCTCTGCCACAGATCCCCCATTAATGCTCTGGTATTTGTTTGCTCAGTTCCAGCTCTCCCCACCCCCCTGCTGCCTCACTGCCCCCCATTTACCAGTCTGTTCTCTCTCCCTCTCCCGGGGGCTCCATGGGTCACTGAAACCGAAACAAGCCCCTGCTCTGATCGTTAAACCAGATGCCCAGGCCCCATCCCGCCTGGGCCCCATCCCAGGTCAGAATGAGCAATGGAGCTGCTGGGAGGCCCCGCCCGGCAGCATCAGACCGTGGGGGGCCTTGGGTCCCCAGGGGGACAGGGCCAGACGAGGGGAAACCCAATCCCTGACACATGGAGATCATTTGCAAGAGGAACAAAATCCGTGACCGGCTCCAAACGGACACAGAGGGGAGGAAGGGAAGCCGGTCTGGGCTGAAGCACACTCTGGGCCGGTCCCAGACCAGGTCCTGAGGCCGGCTCAGCCGCCGCTACCCTGGAGACCCGGGCAAGGCTCTCACCGCGCTGGGCCTCCAGGTCCGACTCTGCAACACGGCGAGGACTGGAAGACACCATTCTGACCCTGTGCTCCGCACGCAGTCGGCCCTCAGCAAATGGAGTTTAGTATAGAAGAGGCAACTGAGGCCCAGAGAGGGTATGTGGTTTGCCAAAGGGCACACAGCAAGTCAGCACAGGAACAGAGCAGGAACATCTCAAAGGCTCGGGGGAAATTACGCACTCACAGGGAGGGGTCAGAGGCAGCTGGCCGTCATTTGCCAAATTGGGCACAACGTGACCTTTGTGTCACTGGGAGCCCGAGGACCCCCAGCTGGGCTCCCACTTGTTTTGTTTGGTTTCTAACAGCTTTACTGCAAAATAACTCACATACTACAGATTCCACCCGTTTCAAGGATAAATTCAGTGGGCTCTGATTATATGATTAATTTTTTAATTGTGGTAAAATATATATAATATAAAATTTTCCACTTTAAACATTCTCGGTGAGTAATTCAGTCATTCATAATGCCATGATGTCATGCAGCCCTCACCACTGTCTGTTTCCAGAACTTTTCTCTCACCCCAAACAGAAATTCTGCACCGTTAAGCAATGACCCCATGCTCCCCTCTCCCCAACCCCTGTTGACCTCTCTTCTACTTTCTGTCTCTATGAATTTGCCTATTGTAGATATTCCATAAAGGTGGAATCACATGATATTTGTCTTTTTGCATCTGGGTGCTTTCACTGAATGTTTCCAAGGTCTATGCGTGTTGTGACATGTATCAGGGCTTCATTCCTTTTCATGGCTGAGTAATATTCCGCCGTGTGGATAGACCACATTTTACTTATCTATTCGTCTGTGATAGGCACTTGGGCTGTGGCCACCTTTTAAGTCCTGTGAATAGTGCTGTTATGAACATGGGTGTAAAAGTGTCTCCCTGAGTCCCCATTTATGGATAATGTGGGCCTATACCTCGGGGTGGAATCACTGATGCACAGGGTAACGACTCTTTGTTCAGCTTTCTGAGGAACTACCAAAGTGCTGTTGCGCCAGGAGCCCAGGGTCCCATGGCTCGGAGCTCATTCTGTGTGAAGGTGTAAAGATTGGAGCTCAGGACTGGTCACCTCTCACCTGGACCTTCCCAGGAGACCCCTTGTCACCCCCTGTCTCTGTCTGAGCTCCCTCAGCCTGGGAGATCATTGCCAAACTCTTGGAACAGTGCAAGACCCTCATGGTTCTCTGAATAATATCTTCCTGCCGGGTCTCCTCCGTGGGGCCCTCTGACTCCAGGCTGGGTGGGGCTCCCCCTTGGGGTCCCCCTACTTGCTGCCCACCCACCACAGCACTTATCTCATGTGCCAGGCTTTTTACCGACTCATCCGTTCCCCTACTTGGCAGGGAGAACCTTAAGGTTAGAGACTGTGTCTAATTTGTCTCCGTGTGGTCCTGAACATCGGCGGATATTTCACAGATGAAGAAATGAGGCTCAGAGAAGGAAACGAACCTGCCTGAAGACACAGAGCTGGGAAGCAAGGGTCACCTGAAACAGGTCTGTTTAATTCAAGAAGACAGCGGGTATCAAGGGTCTGGCACATCATTGGTGTTCGCGACATTCTGAGCACCCGCTTCCTTCCCGAGCCTCACCCCGGGGAGCCTAAATGCCCCTGGGTCCAGCCCAAGCCCTACCTATAGCTCGGTGACCTCAAGCAAGGCTGTTGTGCTCTCGGGGCTTCGTTTCCCATCTATCATCTGGGGGCTGGAATTCGAGGCCACTCCAGCCACTACCATCCCCCACAGCTGGACCCCTTGGCAGGCCCCTCCTGCCCACAGGTAATTAGAGGAAAGCTGTAGGGGTCGAGGGCAGGGGGAAGCCCCAGCAGGCGGCTCCTTCCTCTGAGAGGGGCCCCTCATCGCTGCCTGCCCAGCCCCTGCTGCGGGAACAAAAGGCCTTGTAGACGTTCAAAGCAAGGCGCCGGGCGGGAGGCCAGCGTGGGCGGTCACAGAGATGGCCACGGGGCTCGTGGCGGGGATGGCTGGCGACTGGAAGCTGTCCCCATCCATCAGTCAGCGGTGACAGCTCCCAGGGCCCTGCGACCCCCCGCGGCCAGGCCAGCTGACCATCCGGGCTGCAGCGGGCCCTCCCTCCCCCTCCTGGTGCCTCCAGCCTGATGACCTGAATAATGGAGCCGCCTTGAACATCCGGCCGCAGCGACAGACACATCTCTGATCCCTGCCTCTTGCAGTCCACCACCAAGCTTTGCCTTCTCTGCCATGTCCCCAGCCACTGGCTTATGATGTGTAAAGAGAGATGTGACATGAGTTATCCTCATTCTGGTGGGATGGCAGGGCCTTGGGCAGAGTGGTCCAGGGGCTAGGAGCCCAGGAGATGATGGGCGTTTGGCCTTGCCTACCGCCAGCCCTCTGTGTGACACTGAGCAAGACGTCATTCCTCTCTGGGCCTCCACTTCCCCTTTTGTGAAATAAAGATGTCATCTCTGAACTCTGATGTGTGAAACCTGTGACACTCAAGCGTCTGGGGGGGACACATGGAGGCCGTGGTAACACCGCTGGGCAGACCCAGTTTCAAATTCCCTCTCTACTTGCCTTTGATGGATGACCCTGGACAAGTTACTTAACGTCTCTGAGCGGCCCCTCCTCCTAGTCTGTAAAATTAGGACCATTCCCCCACTTCTAGAGATAATTGTGAACATGAACTGAGATCGGTCCGCAAAGCACTCAGCCCAGGGCCTGGCGCGGAGCAAGCTCTCTGTGGAAGCATTGCTTACTGAGCACCTACTATGCACCATCGCAGCGCCGCGCACTAAGGAAATGGAGATGAACAGGATCGAGGGCCTGGCCCAAAGGAACGCACAGCCACTAAACCATCGCCCAAGTGGCTAAGTTCATGTAGTGAACCCTGGAAAAGGAAAAGAGTAAAGGGCCCGGGACGGGTCCTGAGAGATAGCATCAAAGGTGAGACTGGAAGAGCATTCTGGGCAGAAGGAACAGCTGGCACGAATGCTCAGAGTTAGGACCAAGCTGGGGGTGTTCGAGGGATATGATGGAGGGCAATCTGGATGGAGCAGAGGGAGGTGGGGAAAGGGACCGGGCACTGCAGGGCAGTGGTTAAGCTCAGCAGATCCGAGTTGTGCATTCGGCTGCATGGCCTTGGGCAAACTGCTCAGCCTCTCTGGTCTCCGTTACACGAGATCAATGCTGAGAGCTCCCTTGGAGAGTATGACATTGGACTTGGCTGTGCTGGGAACAGCCCTGGATGAAGTTAACCCTTGGGACCGAGGAGTTTTTTCCATCACCCTCGTCCTTGCCATCGCACAGGATGTTAAGCAGTTTGACAGATATTATTGGCTTTCTGTCGCCAGGTGCTTTCCACTGAGGAAACACTAAATAAAAACGGGGTGTTGACTGGTACGAGAAAGTTCCTCCAGCTTGGGTGGTAAGAGAAAAAAAAAATTGGAAACAACCTAAACGCCCATCACCAGGAGGATGACTCAATGAGCAGTGACATATTCATACTGCGGAATAGTCTATCGTGGTGACACTGTGGCAACTGGAGCGTCACGTATCAACAAGGATCAGTCTCAAACGAGGACGGCGAGCCAAGAAAGCAATCATGGGATACGCATATGGGATGCTTGCATTTATAGCGAGCTTTGGAACGTGCCGCGCCGTGCTGTATGCTGTTTGTAGGTGCGCGCGTAGGTAGTGGAAGTGAGAACCAGATGTGGGCGTGATCAGGACCAGTTCAGGATAGCGGTTCTCTCCAGGGAATCGATGCTCCCACTCAGTCATCTCTGGTCGATTTCAATCATCATCTGGCAGGTTATCTATGTTAACCTATTTGGTTTATCACTGGTCTTTCTTCTACTAGAATGTAAGCTCCATGAGGTCAGGGGTCTTGGCCTGGCTAGTTCTGCTGTATCCCCAGGGCCTACAACAGTTCTTGAAACATACTACTGGGCTGGCCAAAAAGTTTGTTTGGTTTTTTCCGTGCGATGGCTTTAGCAGTGCTTAGTTGTCTCTAACTTCATGCGAAACGGTTTTGTTAGATTGTATTGTGACAGCTGTCATATCAACATACATTTAAGAGAAAACTTATCAAAATTGGTGAATTTTTGTGTAGCCATTTTAATATTGAAGATGGAAGAAAATATGCAACACTTTGGCATATTATGCTTTATCATTTCAAGAAAGGCAAAAACACAACTGAAACGCAAAAAAAGATTTGTGCAGTGTATGCAGGAGGTGCTGTGACTGATCGAACACGTCAAAGCAGTTTGTGAAGTTTTGTGCTGGAGGTTTCTCACTGGACAATGCTCCACGGTCGGGTGGGCCGGTTGAATTTGATAACAAAGAAACCAAGACATTAATTGAAAACAATCAACATGCCACCACATAGGAGGTAACCGACATACTCAAAATATCCAAATCAATAAAGTTATCAGTGAAAATGAAAGATGTGTCTGTTATTTTATGAAAAACACTAAATGGACTTTTTGGCCAACCCAACAGTTGTTCAACAGATGTGTGTTAAACCAAGGTGGTGGTGATACAGGGCCGGGCATTGAAAACTGGCGGAGCCAGCCCCAAGTAGCCTTTCCTCTGTGCTTCTATGGTCCTGATGGTCTATTGTTGTCCAACATTCAACGAGCCCGGATTCCAAAGCTCTAGGGTACATAGATCCCAGGGCTTTGCTCTGTGGTTCTCTGACACCATTGTCCTCTGTCCCTAAGGCCTTCTGAGGCTCAGCTGTGACATGAGGCTCTACAATTCTAAGACTGTGGCTGTCAGTATGTGATGCTGTGAGGCGGCCAGGACCAAGATTATAGAAGCAGGTTCTCCTGCTGAAGCTAGGCAAGTAAGAGGAAGGGAGGGGGAGAGACCGAGAGAGAGAGAGAGAAGAGGAGGAGGGAGAAAAATGAGAGAGAGAGAAAGACAAAGAATGGGAGTTGAGAAAACAGAAGATACTGGAGGGAAGTGCAAGAAAATCAAGAGGAAAGGGAGTAAGGAGGAGGGACAGAAAGGAGAGGGAGAGGTGAATAGATCCAGAGAAAGAGAGAGGCCCCACATCCACACGCAGCCTGGCCCCTCAGGAGCCCGCCGCTCCCTGTCCCTCGCCGGGGCAGGGGAAGAGGCTGCCCTTATGCCCACCCCTGCCCTGCTGGCTGTGGGTCACCTGAGTGGCAGCACCTCCCTCGCCTTTGATGGTCGTGGTGTGACACTGCGGGAAGAGGAGGTGGGAGTGCTAAGCACACGGGGGCCGGAAAAAGAGCATCTGCCTGTTTTCCAAATCCAGGTGCTGATGCCAGTGCCTCCAAGGGAAGCGCTGGCCGAGCCCATCCCCTGTGCCAGGTGCACCTTAGCGGCTGCGCACTCCTCACCTCATGTGACCCTCACAGCTGCCCTATAAGGCGGGTATGTTTGTCCCATTCTAAAGCAAAGAGAACTGAGGTGCAGCAAGATTCTCTGTCTTGGCTTGGTCAGTAAAAGGCATTTAGTAAAGACTGGACGGATGGATGGACCGATGGATGGATGGATGGATGGATGGATGGATGGATGGATGGATAGATGGAAAAAATGAGAGGGAGGATAGTTTAATAAATGACTACATGGCAAACAGCCCATTCTAGTAGAGGACGCCTCTCTCTTCCTTCCAAATCATTCCAACCATCCTCCACCTCCTTCATCCCAACCCTTTCTCAGACACGTCCCTATAACTTAATATCAAGACAATGATGACAAGAAGGAACCACAAGGAAATAAGGAAGGACAAAGCCTCAAAGACTGGTGACACCTGCCAGATAAGAAGAAACCAGCTCTGAGAACATAAGGATGAATGAACAACTTAAGCAGCACCCTGAGGTGGGAGCCTAGTCGAACTTGGCATGTTTAAGTGGCAGAGCTAAGAGCAAGGGGGTTGAGGCCTTGTGAGTAAGGGAAGCAGGAGGGCATTACAGGCGACATTTGCGTTTGATTTTAAAAGCCGCAGATTTTGCGCAGAGGCCCGACATGACCACTTACACGCTGCCAGGATCACCGTTGCTTCTAGGGGAGGGGACGGCGGTGGGAGTAAGAAAGGGAGCAAGGCGAGAGATGGCGGTGACGGGGAGAGAGGGCGGAGGCGGGTTTACATACATTTGGAGATAGAATTGTCACGTCTTGGAGACGGGTGAGTTGTAGAGAATGAGCCAATGGGAGGAAGCAAAGGCAACTCCCAGGTTTCTGCATTTAGGTTTTGAGATCACGGTAGGAACATACATTGATCTGGAAAAGGCTGGTTGAGGTTTTAGGTGAGGAGGTCAAAAATTCTTCTATTTATTTATTCACATAAAAATATGTATGGAATGCCTACTATGTGCCTGGCATTGTGCTGGACTCATAAAGAATGCACCAACTCCCCCACCTCCCAGCCACCCAGCACGGCATGTACCCGGCCAGGTTCCCCAAAAGCTCACCAAATCCCCTGGGAGTGACAGGACCAAGTGTCCCAGAGTGTCATGTTCTCCCTCCTCCTCCCTCCTCCTCCCCCTGAGACCAGCTGGCTCCCGGGGAGCAGGAGACCCCCTCAAGAAGCTGCGTGCCCCTGGATGCTAATCCCTCATGCTCCTCCTCCCAGACAGACACGCAGAAGGCTAACGTGAGGGTAGCTCGTGTCATGCCAAGGGTCCACGCCCTCCCAGGAGAGAGAACAGCTCCCTGCTGACCCGTGCTGGCTGAGTGACCTTGGGCGGGCCATGTTCCAGAAATTGTCACCCCTGGAAGGTGTCGTCCACTGCAACCACCACTCACACGGCACCTTCTATGTACCAGGCTTTCAGGAGACAAAAGGGCCCTCAGGGACCCCTGTCACCACCCCCATACTTCCGTCCCAGCAACACATGAATCAACAAAGATTTCTAGAGCTAGGGTTTCTGGGGAAACTCAAGAGAAGACATAGTTGATCATAGGTTGCAGATGCCCTCCCGTCCACTTCATCTTCATGCCACGCTCAAAGACAAAAAAAGGAGGAAATAAATCCCACTGGATAGGTGGGAAAATTGAGGCCCATGGAGCCAAAGGGCCTTGAACAGGTTGCAGAGAGACTCTGAAGTCAACCAGGTGTCATCCCCACATCTTATGACCTATAGGTAAGTGCTCCTGTCCTGGCACCAGCTTCATCGGACGGAAAGAGAGGCAAGTGACCAGGTGGCCACAGGCCCTCAGGAAAGAAAGGGATGTGCCCATCAGAAGCCTGAGGGAGGCTTGAGGGTCTCTTGCCTTTTCTGCTCCCCCTTCTTCTCTTTCCAATTCTATCCCTTCCAAAAAGGTTCTGAGAGATCCCAAGATCCCTCACAGGAGCCGGGGTTGAGCAGATAAATCAGCCAGGGTTACACAAGGCTTTTCATGTTGCTAAATTTAAAATTGCAATGTGAACCTGGGGACAGAGTGAAAACACTTGGGCAAAGGACCGGGGCCAAATGGAGAGCTTCGGACACCTCCACAGGCCCTCTGAGTACTGCAGAGGGAAGTAGTTCCCAGGTGGGCCCAGAGAGAGGCTCCCGAAGCCGGCCTTGCGGAGAGCAGGAGAGTTATCAGCCACCCAAGGGTCTTGGCCAGCCCGCCCCGGTCATGTGAGCCACTCTGGTTCCTGCCTGGAGCAGGGGGCGGGAGGGGGTGCAGTGTTCCTGATTCCAGCATAGAAGGGGGGGGCGGGCAGGAAGAGAGAGAGAGAGAGAAAGAGAGCCTCTTTATCAGCCCTTGAGGAAAATACTAATACTTCCTGCAAAAGGAGCAAGTTCTATTTCCCTACAAACCCTTGACACAGGTTAAGGCATTAATCAAGTTACTGAACATTGATATGAAATGTTCAAAAAAGCTCAGATCCACACTTACAAGTGTCCCCTGCTTTGTGACCATCGTCACAAACCTTGCTGGGTTTGTCTTTCTCGTCAAGAATGTACATTTCACATGCAATGCACACAGTCCTGGGCCTGCCTGTGAGAGCCTGCATATGTGTGTACAGTCACTTGCCCACATGGAATGTACGACTATGCACACGTGATGAGCACAGCATATGTGTCTATATGTGTCCACTCACATGCACACACACACACTCCATCGTCATCATAGCTAACTCATAGCTTACTATGGGCTAAACGCCATTCCCCACAGGTATCAATGTGTTATTCATTCCGTTCTCACCACAAGGCTCAGTAAGTACGATTATCATCCCTATTTTACAGACGAGGCAGTTGAGGCTCAGAGAGATTAAACAGCTTGCTTGAAGTCACACATCTGGCAACTAGCAGAGTTGGGATTTGAACCCAGGAAAGCCTGTCACAGAATCCGTGTCCCTCATCACCATGCAGACAAAAGGGCCCTTGTACATACATGAACACACATGCGCTGAAGCATGTTTTTCCTGCCCATGAGATGAACACATGTGCAAATACACAGTGCAACCAACTGCGCGAGAACAGGAGGGAGAACGAACCCAGGGTGCGTGGCCCACAGAGACTTCGCACCGCATCCACTCACCCAGGAACCCGGAGGAAGAAGCGTAGGGGTGTAACGAGAAGTGGGGGCAGACAGTTCCGGAGGTGGGGTCAGAAATCGATGGTCACAAAGTCAGGGACAAAGCCCGGGATCAGACATTTTTGTCCTTCCCCCACTCGCAAGGGACCCCAACTTCTACAGAGCCCAGGCACAATCCACCAAAACAGGGCAGGGCCCAGCCCCCAGCACCCTGGCACCACCAGAGCGGTACCACCTCCCAGCAATGCACTGCAGGGGGTTGACAAGGATGTGGTTCAGCCTCTGCTGGGGAGGGCCATGGAGGGAACAGGGGTGGGGGTAGGCAAGTTCCTCCAGGAGACGAGAGCCTTGCCTCTCTGAAGCCTGCAGAAAGCACAGGCTGAGGCCTCCGTGGGGGCTTCCATGGCCTCATCTATAAAATGAAGACCGCGGCAAAACCTGGGCCACTGGGCGGTTATGAGGATGAAGTGAGAAAACGCAGATGCAGGGCTTGGCCAGGGCTGGGTTTCCACTTGCACCTGCTGTTAATATTCATATTATTATCATTGTCGTCACCATCATATGGTCGTCACCATACACACTGGGGTTCTGGAGAGAACTCAAGGGAACCAGCCCTAGGAGGTCTTACCACCTGGGGGAAACAGGTTCAGAGAGACGGAAGGGCGGGGCCGAGGGGGACCCCGCCAGCCCCACAGAAGGGGGCGTGCTGGGCAGTGCTGTCTGCATGTACTTCACCATCCCTTCCCCGCACAGGGCCGCAGCAGCAGGGATAAACACAGCAGCAGACACTGGGGGGCTGCTACATGCCAGGGAACAACCGCACACTGGTGTGCGGGTCCGTTTCCCAAATGGGGAAATGGAGGCACCAGCCTCACAGTCACCTGCCCGGGATGCCAAAGCCAAGGAAATGATGAAGCTGGGACAGGAGCCAATTCTGACAAGTCTAAGATCTCCTACTCCAGCCAGCCCCCAGGCCTGTCCCTGCATGGCTTGCTTCCCCCAGGGTCCAGACTCCAGACAGCGGCATTTTCTTCCTGTTGCCCAGATGGTGCCTGTCTCTTTGTCTTGAGGGTTTTTCTCCCTTCCCTCTTCTTTTTCCTCGCTTTCTCCCCTCCACCCCCCAATTCGAAGGATGAAGGAGCAACTCCCTGGATGGCATGTGAAAACAAAAGGGGCTGCTGTCAGCCAGCCCTGTGGCAGCCGAACCACCCAGAGCTGGGGAATATGGAAATAGGCTGGCGTGTATGCAAATGAGGCTCCGGGGTGATTTGCATGGAGCAGGCCTGGGAAGGGCCAAGGTGGAGCAGGTGGGGGAGGCTGCTGGGAATTCTCCGCCAGCCCCAGGTGGCCCCTCCAGGCCAGCCTGCCCTCAGGAAGGTATCCCTGAATGTTCTGGCCTCTGCGGCATGAGATACCTGGACAGCTGTTGGGCTTTAATCATTCCTGTTTATGTAAATAAAATTAATCTATTTGTTACCTCATGGTGCAGACACACGGCTGGTTGCATTTTTTTTAAATCAAATTTGGAGGGTAGGTTTGGGATGACTTAACAAGATACCACTGTGGGACAACTGAGTAAGAGAGACTACCATAGCAAGGTACCATGGATGTGAAGTATCGGAGATGGCCCGTCCTTAGCTGAGTCCCAAAAGCAGGTTTTGATGTGCCTCAGGCAATGCTGTGGTATAGGGTGAGGGTGTCACAGCAGCAAAGACTCTCCCCAGAAGTGTCAGGGTGAGATAGATGATGGGAGGGTACCAGGAAGGTGGGAGCAGAAGGACGGGTGGATGAATGGAAGGGGAGGATGGAAGAAAAGAAGAAAGGAAGGAGAGAGGGAGGGAGGGGATGGGGCTGGAGGGGAGTAAGGAGTGAAGGAGGGTGGAAAGAAGAAAAGGAGGAAGGGAAGAAGGGAGGAAGGAGTATTAATGGATAGATGGATGGATGGATGAATGGATAGATGATAAAAGGGAAGGCTGGGTGGGTAGAAGGAAAGAAGGAGGAAAAAAATAAGAGAAAAAGGAAGGGAAAAGAGGAATGGGAAAGGTACTGCTCAGCTCAGGCTGCTATGACGAAACACCATAGACTGGGTGGCTTAAGCAACATAAATTTACTTTCTCGCAGTTCTGGATTCCGGAAGGCTAAAATCAAGGCTCCAGCCGGTTCGGTTTCCAGCGAAGCCTCCTTTCCTGGCAGGTAGATGGCTGCCTTCTCACGGTGTTTTCACACGGCCATCCCCTGTGTGTGCTTGGGGAGAGGGAAGAGGAGCTCTTTGGTGTCACTTCCCACAAGGACTCCAACCTTATGACCTCGTTTAACCTCAGTTACTCCCTCAGAGGCCCCAGTCTCCAAATATAGACACCCTCGGGGGTTAGGGCTGCAATGTCTGAATTTTGGAGGGACACAAACATTCAGTCTTTAGATAGATGGGGTGGGTGAGGGTCAGGCTGGGTACTGGAGCTGTAACAGGGAAGGAGGTAGGCGTGGTCCTTGCCCACAAAGCTCCCAGAATATCTGAGTTTTCCCTCTGCAGAGGGTCTAGCAGAGAAGGGCTTAGTTTCAGGGTCAGACATTCTGCCCTCAGATCCAGGCTGAGCCCTTGACTGGCTGAGTGACCTTGTTCGATGACACCTTGCCACACGCAGGGTTTGGAGGAAAGCATGTATTACAGAGCTACCACCTCAGGAAGGTCATGCTTCCTCCCCATGTCTGGCTGCCATTGTAGACCTGCTGTGTGGCTCCAGACACTGGCCCTTCGCGGCTTCCATGTCCTCTGTAAAAGATGGTTGGGCCATGTCTGGGTCCTTCCAGATACCCAGATTCTTCTCCCTCCCGCCATGCTCCCTTTACCTCTGGAGAATTCAATAGAAAATCTAAAAATTGTATTAGCCCGCTGCATAATTTAGCCTGGCATCATAGTTTCATGATTAGTCATAGCTATCAGCCCATGCCAAATCAGGTCTCCATCCCTGGCAGCCATTATCAAACATGGCCACCATCCCTGAGAGGAGAGTTATGTAATTTTAATTCTCCGCCTTCCAGTGACAGCCAGAGGGTCTCTGTGGTGGATTCAGTGGGTCCTGGAAGAGCTCCTCCCCCCACATCTCCAATGATGTCCCTGAACTCATGACCTGGGCAAAGAGCTTCTCATTCAACACATGGATACAAATGCACCCTGCTCTCACCTGAGGTAGGATGTCCATTTGTATCCCAGTTACCACACTGCCAGGTTCCAGTACCCCGCTTGAAAACCAATATTCCCCAACTTTCTACAAGATGAACCATCCGAAAGCAGGACAGCACCGGACGGGGCATCAGGTACCCTGAGCTACAGCCCCAGCTTTGCCGGGGGGCCACGCACACCCCCTACCCAGGCCTCACACGCTCTGACTGCACAGCCAGCATGCCCTGCAGCCTGGCCACGCCATGCTATGCCAGGCTCCCGGGCTCAGTTTCATCACTGACTCAAAGGGCTACAGATGTTTTGAAGTCAACTGAGGCAACATGAAATAAGTTCCAAACACTAGCCCGAGGTGGGGTTCGGATCTTTCAGGCTGAGCAGTGCCTCATCTCTGACTCAGAGATTCCAATATTCATTCTAAGAGTATTAGACTGTGGTGCCGAAGGTTCCGTCCTCTCTGCTAAATTTCTGCTTCATCCAAAACCATTTCTCTGGAGTTGGAACAGAGAGAAAAGCAGTTTCTCTTCCCACCCTCCTGCAGTGGCCAAGGCGGGCAGTGAGGCCTGAAGAGGCCCAGGAGGTGCGGGGAAGTGAGCAAACATGCGACAGCCCATTTGTTAGGCCCGGCGGGCAGAGAAAGGAAGACCAGTGGCAGATTCCTCTCACTGGTCTGGCCAGGGGAGGGTAGGACCAGGATGGGGCTAGAGAGAGGTCTGCTCCGCCTACCTGGGCTCTGTCCCTCAAAGTTTGGTTTCAGCAAGATCCACCGCCGCCCCACCCCCCAACCAGAGGCTTATCACCAACAAATTCTGAGGGTGATGAGAAGGAGGAGATTCCCCAGGGGCCAGCAAAAGAAAAAAAAATCCATAATGATAGCACTGTTGGTATTCGCTAATATAATAATGGCCAGTGTGTAGCAAGGCTTACTATGGACTCAGATGATTTTAAGGGTTGCTCTGCCTCTGCGATGCTCAGTTTTATCTCTATACCCATCTGTGAAATGGGTATAGAGATAATTCCCAATAGTGAGAAGTGTTGAGCAATTCCCTTGGGCCCCAAAACAGCCTAGAAAACACTGTTTCATTTGCCTTCTAGAACATCCCCAGCAGGTTGGTCGTCATTCGGTTATTCCCACTTCAAGACAAGGGGTCTGAGTGGGGAGACGAGAAATAACGTGCCCGGGATTACACAGGGCAAAGCTGGAATTTGAACCCAGTTAGTCTGACTCCGCGCCCCAGCCTGGTACCGCCACACCCCCTAGCCACCCACCGAGCACTCCCCTGGCTCCCAGTCGAGAGCATGCAGCACAACCGTAGAGACCAAGATCTAGGGGTCCCCAGGCTGGGCTCTGTTGGGCCACTCTGGGCAGGTTCTTCTACGTCTCTGGGCCTCCTCGGCTTTACCTATAAAATTCAGGAAGGTGACGTGCCTTGCAGGTTGAGTATGAGAGTTAGACAATTCACGTGGAAGTGCCTGGCTCACATCTGGCAAAGAGTGGCTTTTTTTCCATCCCTCCACTGGCCACCCCCGCCCCCACAGCCAAAGCCACTGCCAAAATACCAAAACCACCTACTTCCAGCAGCAGGTACCACTTAGTTACCAAGCACTCAGGATGTGAAAAGCCCTCTCTGTGTGTTAATACAGGACAACTTATCCCCACCTTACAGATGGAAAGGTGGAACCCCAGTGAGATTGACAGGACATCGCTCACAACCAAGAAGCATCAGGCCTCGGAAATGCCCCAGGTCTGCCACCTACTTGTGCCACCTGGTCTCTGTTATTGACAGCTGCTGGCTTTTAAGTCACCCCCTGATCCGTACCAGTCTCAGTGACCCCCTCAAGGTAGAGGATGGTAGAAACTGGTAATTAGAGATTGTTCCACTGAAAACCCATTTCATGGCTTTGGAAACTGAGGCCTCGAGCTACGCAGAGGCACCTCACCTGCCACGCCATTGTAGCGGAGCTCCTTTTCTGGGTCAGGTCCTGGGGATCTGTGAGGCTGCCGTGCAGGAAGATCCCTGTTTTCAAGGTCTCATGGGGAGAGAGTTGGGGCAGCCCAGACTGCGCTAGCCTCTGGCCAGGAAGAACACAGCCGCGTGAGGGCGGCCAGGATCCAGCCGCTCCAGCCTCCACTCCCTCCCCTATCCCTGGCGTGGACAAACAGCCACATCTCCACATTCCTTCCTTTGTCTCTACCTTTGCCCAACCCACTCGCCATCAATCCCCCTGCCAGCCGCCATCTCCTGGCCCTGGACATGCCCCTGGGATGACTGGGCCATCTCCTGGCCCCGGACATGCCCCGTGGAGATAGTTACAACTCTGGGTGTAATTATTACCGAGCAGTATCCACTGGACCCTTCAAATGGATTTCCTAGTGATTTAAGGTCCATCTTCGTGTTCTATCAATAAATGAAGTTCTCAGGCCCACATTTCCATGCAAGCAGTCCTGAGCATCTGGAAGGCAAAAAAAATATCTCATTGCTAAACTGCAACGTCTTGTCGAATAGGGTTCTGTGACTTACGGCTCTCTCCTCTTCACTGCACTTGAATATTAAATGTTGTATTAATAGCTCACTCTTAATTATCCATGAGTAATGTACTACGGCTTGGAAATTAATGAAGGGAAGGACCCAACCGAGAATATTTCCCACTCCTCTGGGTGCCTCGGGGCTGATGGGAGGGGGAGATTTGCATATGATTTGCATGAGATGCTGTGGGTTTGGTGGCCAGGGCTGGGAAGGCAGGAGGAAGATGAGGACTCAAATGTGGGGGTCTGCTCTGAACCCAGCCACTTTCCAGTACTTTCCAAAGAGAGGACTCACTCTTATCTCTCATTCCTACTGCCCAGCTTTTGTGCACACTGACCCCCTGCCAGGAATGTCTGACCCACCTAGCTCATAAGTAGGACAAAAACAATCACAATAGCTACGAGTTAAGAAGGACAATTTAACACTCAGACACATATACAAATGTGTTTACATTCCTACCATGCATGTACAAATTCAAGTGTCCGTGCACACAAATTCATTATTTTTAATAACACATTTCATAAAACAATCCAGCAGTTGCTCAAAATTTAAACCTAGAGTTACCATCTGACCCAGGAATTTGTCTCCTAAGAATATGCCCAAGTGAAATGAAAACACATGAATATACAATAATGTACATAAATGTTTATAGCAGCATTATTCCTAATAGTCAAAAGACAGAAAAGATCCAAATGTCCATGAGCTAATGAATGGTAAACAAAATGTGGTATATTCATACAATGGAATATTATTCAGCCATTAAAAAAATAATGTACTAATGCATACTCTAATTTGGATGAACCTTGAAAACATGCTGAGTGAAAGAAGTAAACGAGTCACAAAAGATGTATGGTTTCATTTATATGAAATATCCCGCACAAGCAAATCTATAGAGACAGAAAATAGATTAGTGGTTACCAGGAGCTGAGAAGATGAAGAAATTGGGGGTTGGGGGGAATGAGAGCTAAGGGTACAGGGTTTCTTTCTGAGGCGATGAAAATGTTCTAAAATTTATCATGATAATGGTTATAGAATTTTTTAAAACACTAAAAACCATTGACTCAGACACTTCAAATAGATTGTACGGTATATGAATTATATCTCAATAGAGAAGCCCCCCTCCAAAAAAAACACATTTTTGCACACTGTCCCATCTAGAATTTTGCATATGCTGTTCTCAGTGAAGGAACACCCTTCCCCTGTCCCCCTTCCTCTGACAAATCCCCCAGGGACCGAGAAGCTGAGTCTAGGACGGGGCACTTGGGTCTGCAGAGACCTGTCCTACAGGCCAATTGCACCCCTGATGGGCTGTATGACCCCGAGTGACTATAGAGTCCAAGTATGGGGGACAAATGTGAGCTAGTGGGGTGAAGGGAGGCACATGGTTCAGGGTCTATCCCGACCTGAGTGCCCAGTGAATTCTGGTCGCCAAGCCCCACCCTGCCATATCACTGAGGTCAGAGGGCCACTGGAAGGCTGGGCAAAGCAGGAGATAGCCAGCCCAGGTTTGGCTGGTGCCCTAGAACAAGGGGTGACACCAGGGCCTCACAGGACGGTCAGGTCTTAGGCCAAGCCAGGGAAGGGATTTGCTGTTCCCATCTCCCTGCAGTGGGGGCAGGTGATTCCCAACCCCCACAGGTGCAGTGTGGTGGTGGGGGAGTGCAGTTGGCCTGTGGCTGAGCAGCTGGACCCGCTCACTGGGCTCTCCACCCAGGAGGAATGCCAGCGCGGGGGAGGTGGGAAGGATCCCTTCAGAGCCGTGCCACCAGGAGCCTAGACTTGCAGGCAGACCTCCAGCCTCGGCCACAGGGCAGCTAGCGACCTTTTAGAATGTGGATCCAGTCACATTCCCACTCCTTGCCCCACCACCGCAGCCGACAACCTTCTGCTCACCTCTCACCAGGACCCAGCTCTCTGACCCCGTCGCCTCCCACCGCTTCCCTTGCTCACTCTAAGCCAACCTCCAGGCTTTTGCCCTTGCCGGTCCCTCTGGCCTTCTCACCACTCCAGCCCGGCAGTCACCTCTCAGAGACTGTCCCTCCCTGCTGCTCTGCGCTTCTCCACCTCCACTCTGCCCTCCTCTCCTGCTGGTCCCATCGCAAACCTCTGCTCTCTGATCATTCGTCTGATGGCCAGGATTCTGATTCCTGGTGGGCCAGGAGCCACCGAAGAGCAGGTCTGAGTCTGGTTCAGCGCCAATTCCCCAGGGCTGAGCCCGGTTCCTGGCATACAGATGGCGCCCACTAATAACCATCCCAAGTGCACAAGGCAGGTGGTCTTGGTCCCAACCCCGGGTCTGCCTCTGACTTGCTGGGGCACTGATCTCACCTCTTCTCTAGATGACAGGTTGGACCTCTTTGAAACAAAGGATTCTCCTTTTTAATCAAAATCATGGATTCCCCTCCAATATTTTAAGCAGCTAGACAAGAGCTGTTTGGGCTCAGAGTGAGGGTCTGGAGCCCCACATGCCCAGTCCCTCCTTGGCCACCCTTTCCTACAAAACCGTGCGGTCCTCAGAGCCCAGGGACAAGTTGATCTCAGATTCCCACACATTGAAATATTGCACTGCTGTGTTTGGTTCACACGACCTCTTATTAACATGACGTAAAACTAGCAGGTTACAGATTGTCCATCCAGTATGATGCCAACCATGTAAAGAGAAACACAGGAGGCAAAAATCCTGGGAGGAAATACACCCAAATGTCAACCTCGATTGTTCTGGTGGTAGAAATATGGGGTGGGGGAGGGGGAGCTCTGTTTCTTCATACTTTTATCATTTTTCAAATTTTCTACCATGAATAGTTCTTTGTTCATCCGAGTGAAAAGGTTATTTTTAAAAATGCTCTAAAAATTAACCAAGAATGTAGAGCTTGATCATTTCTCAGGGTTCCTCCATGTCTGAAAAATGTAGCAAGGAGCTTGAGCAAAAGAGGGCAGGAGGGTCCTGGTCTTTTTACAAAGGAATAAGGAAATGCAACAGGGGGGGTTTCAGAGAGTACAGCAGACTCGTGGGGTGGGTGGGTGGGGAGACACGCCACCTCCTGCATCTTTACTCTTTCTCATTTGAGGCCTCCAGAACCCCCATCATCTTTACCACAGGTTTCTGGTTTCATTCATTCATTCATTCATTCATTCACTCTCTCACTCACTCTCTAATTTAACTCACATTCCTTGAGCTCCTCTCGACCTTGATGTTGTCATCTCATGGAATGGGGACAGTTTCAGTACCTACCTCTAAGGTTCACTGTGAGAGCTAGACCCCAGGTGGATTCATTTAACAAGGTACCTGATATAGAAGAAACTCAAAATAAATGTGTTCATATGAAGGAGACAAAAGAGAAACACATAGTCCCACCCTCAGGGACAAACCCAGACAACATTGTGGGCTATATCCTTCCAGATATTTTTCTCTACAGAGATTGAGAGACAAGGGCAAAGAGAAAAAAAGAATAATTTTTTACAAGCATTGGGAGGACAATTTTATTTTGTAATGTGATTTTTTTTTTAATTTAGTAGCCTGAATATTTTAATGTCAGTAAACTCTCTTGTAAAACCTGATGTTCGTGGCCGAACTGTACTTATGGCCTTATCTTAATGTATTCAAGCAATATTAAGTAAATTAGTGAACAGTTGGCACAATACACAGCAACACGCGTAACCATGGATTCTCTCGTGTTTATCGTTCAGTTTCCATTTGTTCACTATCAGCGATGCTGTGATGAGCATCCTTGTTGATACATCTTTACCCACAAGAAACACAACTCCAGGATTTTTAAAGGAATGAATTCCCAAAGCTGAGACCATAAAGAAGCTTCCCTGAGTGTTCTTGCCCTTGGGATAAGCTTCTAGAAGGGGAGAGCAACACTTTTGAGACATTTTTAAAGCATTTGATCCACTCATTGAATCTTCACAACAACCCTGTGAGATAGGTACCATTACCCCCATTTTCTGCACAAGGCCCACAAAGTTATAATGTCGCCTTGCTGTATAAGCCTTTTCATCTTTTAGTTACTCCGATAGATACGCGCACTTTCAGCAAACCACTCTCCTGCTGGTTACACGTGAGATAGCCTGTCCACCCACAGCATCACCAACACTGGCTATTAGAACTCCTATCAGTTAGCTATTGCTGCGTAACAAACGGCCATGGAACTGGGCGGCTTACAACAGTAAGCATTTGTTATTGCTCATGGGTCTACAGATCAGGCTGACAGGTCTTCTGGACTCATTCAGTCTCACGTACGCATCTTATTGGGCTTTTTTTATCTTGATGTGGCACTCTCCTATGTCTGGAGCTTAGCTCTCCTCCATGGGGTCTCTCATCCTCCAGCAGGCTAGCCCGGGCTTGCTCACCTGGTGGCAGCATGGCTCCAAGAGAGCAAGTGGTAGCTGCAAAGCCTCAGTTTGGAGCTGGCACAGAATTGCAGCACATCTACCACATCCTATTGGCCAAAACGAGTCACCAAACCAAGCCCTGATTCAAGAGTGGGAAATAGACACTGTGTCTTGATGGGAAGATATGCAAAGCCACATTGCAAAGAAAATAGGTACAGGGAGGGCTAGAGAAGTGAGGAGATTTTTGCAATCAATTTATCATATATTTTTTAATTTTTTAATTAAAATTTTTAAAATTTTGACCAATTTTATAACTTTAAAAAATATGCGTTTTCTTATGTGTTTTTGGATTACCTAACAGAGATCACCCTTGTTTCTTTTCATCTGTTTATTGGTCATTCATCAATTGACTCTTTGCACCTAAAAACCAGTCTTACACTCCACCCTGGCCCACAGTCCCCTGGGATGGCTCGTGCCCCCTCTGGAAGCTGGCCGTCATCCCCACACATCAGCTCCCCCTTCCCTTAATGAATAGACCAGGAGCCCGCAGGAGAGGGAGCCGTGCCGCCCACGGCCCGCGCTCCCCACTGGGCAAGCCCCGTGATGACACCATCCATCACTGCCACCCTCGGTGGCTGGGCGCCCCAGGCCCGGCCAAGGAAGGGAGGAAACGCTGCCCACAGCTCAGTGGAGCTCTTAATGATTACGTCAAGTGGCAAACCATTTATTAGTCTCCTTAGCGGCCAAAAAAAATAAGGCCTGAGAAGCCGGCAAGCACATTGGGGGGCTGTGGTTTCATTTTTTATGACTGTTTCAAGCCTCAGACATGGAGGGGGTTGTGGGTGGAGGTGGGCAAGCCTTGTGAGGGCAGAGGGTGCAGGCAGGAGCTCTGGGCTCTAAGCCTGTCTCTGCCAAGAAACTGTGTGTGCGGAGGGTTCACTCGGCCTGTCCGAGGTCGCATAGCTCCTGGGCCACGTCCTCCCACAGGGCTATTAGCCTCTCTCTTTGCACCCATGTTAAAAGCGCCCGTGTTTACGTAAATTGCCTCAGACCTTTCTCTGGGGGTTGGTAAGTAGAAATTAAACACGAGCAGACACAGGCGGGGGAGAATATAGTGTGCTCTGAAACTGGAAATATGCCCCAGCATTTCCCTCTCCAGAGCCTCAGTTTTGTCATCTGTGAGATGGGCACAGTCAAGCTCAGCTGCATGGACGTGCGAGCTCCACGGTCGCACAGGGCCCTACATTCAGAAGGGCTCCACGCCTGCTTTAACATTTTGCTGTCGCCGTCTTGAAATTCTTAATTTTATCTTTGAACTTGTGGTTGGCAAGTGAAGTCCGATGGGACAACGGAGCGTGCATGTGCTCAAACGAGCAGAAGAAAGAAGAAAGCTTTATGTTGTAGCACCTTTACTGGCACTTGTATCCTGCTTTTTTGAATAAAATGCCCTGCATTTTATTTTGTCCTGGGCCCCAAGATTTGGGTAACCAGCCCTGGGCATGACGATCCCTTAGAGGCCTCGCTTGGTACCCAGGAGCCTCCCTGGAGTGGCTCCCTGCCCCCATCCAAAGTTCCATCCCCACCTTTCCTTCCATGGGCTCCTCACTGCCATCGGAA
The DNA here is from genome assembly GCA_004026545.1 of Mormoops blainvillei. Lineage (NCBI taxonomy): Eukaryota > Metazoa > Chordata > Mammalia > Chiroptera > Mormoopidae > Mormoops > Mormoops blainvillei. The sequence continues at coordinate 17,003 of PVJD01012079.1, read as the reverse complement.
CCCAGGGTGTTATCCTAGATGATGCCACCCTGTCTTCCTTGCCTCTACCTCTGCGCAGACGCTGGTCCCGTTATTACTCCCCCGGATGGCCCCCTCCCTGGCCTTTAGGACTCTAGTCTTTCCTGCACCCACCCACACTCCCCTCGCAGTGGCGAGTCAACCCATATGACTCCTTCTGCTCCTTCTGTGGTTCCCCAAACTTCCAGGCTGGTCCACAACCCCCCACTCTGGGCTCCAGACATTCCCTACCGACCACTGGCTGGCAGTTCCCCAGCTCCACACGTCTTTTATTTCCCACACCCTCTTAGCAGCTGGTGTTTCTTGAGCACCTACTATATACCAGACCTCATGCTAAGCACCTTACATGGATTATTCATCGTCATCCTTGCCCATGACATAATCACCATGAATATCTTCAACCTATAGGTGAGGAAATGGAGGCGCAGAGCAGTTCATTCACTTCCTCAAGGTCACACAGTACATGGCAGAGCCAGGATTTGACCCCACCAGACCCACGCCCTTAACTGTCAAAGGACATCTCCTCCACACCTTGACATAAGCCAGGATTCCCTGAGGAGAGCTTCTCCTGAAGGACTTAATGCACCCTTAGCGCTCAAAATACGTGCCAACTCAGTGAATGCGTGAGTGCGTGAGCGAGTGAATGGTTTTTGCCCTTGTTCATTCTGTGGCTTTGGGTAAATCACTCCCCCTCTCTGGGTTCCTCTTGCATCCAAAGGGAGCGAGCTCAGACCCACTCACTCTGCAAAGTGAGGCTCGGGCTCACTGGGATTGGCTAAACCTGCTGGAAGGGAACAAGACAGAGGTAGCCACCCCCTGGGGCCAAGGTTATATCTGGGCTATGACTAAGCACGCTCAGCCCTGTCCTATCTGTCTGAACATCTCCGTCACCATGGGAAGTGGGGGAGGGGGGGCCATGACCCTGAGCTCTAGCCCACATGACACCTCCTCCCAAAGGGCAGAGCTGCCTACTTCTCCTCCACTGAAGGGCCCCACCCTGGGTCTGTGGCCCCTCCAGGGCTCACACCCTTCCTTCCTGCACAGGAAGAGCCAGGAGGAGCCCTGGGCTGATCCCAGCTCACCCTCCACTGTGACCTTGAGAATACCCTTTGTGCAGCCAACAAGCAGGTCTCCATTGTCTCACTAATCCCACTGACTCCTGCCAGTTCGCGCTGGCTCTGTGCATTATCTCCTTGAACTTGCCCACAACCCTGCGCGAAGTGTAGATCCTATTAGATCCATTTCACAGAGAGGGAAATCGAGACCGAGAGAAAGCTGACGCCAGCCCAAAGTCACACAGCCCCTTGGCTTGAACCCCTGGGCTTTCCGCCCACCTTGTGCTGGCACTGGGGGGCAGCAGTGGCCGAGAGCGAACCCAGTGCCCGCCCTCATGAGGCTGCCATGACCAAGTGGATGCTTGCCAGTGATTCCTGTCACTCCTTCTCACCAAGGCAAAGGTACCATCTGGGTTCCAGCTGCTCGCAGATGGAGGCAAACAGGGGCTCACCTCCCTGCCCATCACCCTTGGCAAGTACCTGAACTCATTCCCCTTCCGGGTCAAACTGTGTGAACTTGGGCAAGACACCTTACCTCTATGGGCTGCCTTTTTCTCCTTCATCAGTACACCTTGCAGACCCAGTTAACCATGTGCTTTATTTGGCTGAAACCTCAAAACCATTCAGAGAGGTTGGCAAATGATCCCCGTTTTCCAGATGTAGAAACTGAGGCTCAGAAAAAGGGAAGCTACTTGCCAAGATCAGGAAGTACATTAAGGGTACAACAGAGGATGTTGGTGTCCACAGGGTATGGGTGCTTCCTGCCCAGAGCTGAGACCGGAGCCCGCCAGAGGGAAGGACAGTAACCCTTTCCTAGCCATGTTCCTCCCTCCCCTCATCCACCCCCTCCCCCTCCTGAGGTCTCCAAACAAAGCTGCCTTTATCCCGACTGTAGCTGCATTCCTCAGTGACACATGAGGACAAAGGCAGGGGCCACCGGCAGCGGCAGCGACAGGAAAGCCCTACTGCCCCAAACCAGTTTACAGCCTTCCCACGCCCCACCCCCACCCTTGGGGCCTCCTGGGGCCTCCAGCCCAACCCAGAGGAGCTCTGGGAGGGAGCGGTCTGCCCTGCCTCTCCAGCCCCCTTCGGAGCTGGGCTGTTTGTCCCCGGGAGGAAGTGGACTCATGCCGCTGGGACCTGGGTGGTTACACACCAGGAGCCTTGGGACATGTCTCCACCCCTCTGGCCTCTGTCTCCTTGTCTGCAAAACCTGGACGGATGTCTGGGTGGACTCGGTGAGATCACGCACATGGGGAAGGTGATTTTGTTGTCAGCCTGGTTACTGTTACCGGTGTCCCATTTCCAGCCATTTCTGAGCTGTTTCATTTCCTTCAAGTGCCACTCTCAGAGCTTTGCCCATGCTGGTCCCTCTACCCAGAACACTTCCACCCTTCGACTCTTCCCCTGGTTAAGTCTGGCAGATATTTCCCCCAACATCCCCTCCTCCAGGCAGCCTACCCTGAAAGCCACTCCTCTGGGTTGATTTAGGACCCTCCTGTGGTCTCCCACGTGCCCCGTGCAGCCCCATCACAGACCCCAACACCCTGAATTATCACCACCTACCGAACTATTGTCACCCCCCACCTGGCTCAGTGACCTTAAAAGGCAAAACCATGGCTGTTTTTTCCCTGCTGCATCCCCAGAGCCTGGCATAAGCCTGGTCTAGCTCAGCCAGTGCTTGCGGGATGAGCGGGTGCGCGGATGGGTGGTTGGATGGGTGGTTGGATGGATGGGTGGATGGATGGATGGATGGCATAGCAGGTGAGTTTGTGGAGCCGTTTCCTGGACCTGCTAGACCCAGAAAAGAAGGAAGAAAGTGCAGTGGTGGGATGAAGCCCCAGGGAGGGGAGGGAAAGGCAAGGCCAGCTGTCTCTCCAGCCCACCAGAGGGTCGGGGGTGTCTCTGAAGCCAGAGCTGGCCCTCTGCCCCCGCTCCATACCCATTTTGCCTCACCCGTGTCAGAGGCTCAGGCTGCAGTGTTTCCATGAAAATAAGAAGTGCAGCATCACTCCCTTGCCCATGCCCCCGTCCCCTTGGCCCAGCTCCCCCAGGAGAATGAGCAGAGCTCTGACAGCCAGAGCCCTCCTATAAGGTCTGCACGGTTCGGTGCCCGCACATGGCTAATGACCCACCCATCTCATTTCCATGTCCCTTCCTGGACACCTGCTGTGTACCACGAAAGATAGCAAACACACAGAAGGAGGAAACTGAGTCCAGTGCCCCCATAAAATCGCAACCTGAACAGATAACATGAGAAATAGCCTTTGAGATGATGTGGCCAGACTGGAGAGGGGCAGGTATTTGCCCAAGGTCAAACCACAGGGGCCGGCCAAGTGAGAATAAGAACCAGGGGTTCTAGACTCCTGGCCTAGGGCTTCCTCCTCTATGTTAGGGAGCTCCATGTCCAGGTAGGGAGGGAGGCCAGATGACAGAGGCCAAGAGAGATGGGAATAGAAGGGGTGGAGAGAGAAAGGAAGAGGTTCCAAGCACCTACTATGTGCCAGGTCAATGCCAGGCATTTCTCTCTCATCCAGGATCTTGGGAACCCTCCCAGCTGCCCTTTGAGGTTGGATTTATTGTCCCCATTTAGTAGACAAGGTAGCCGAGGCACCTGGGGGGAAAGGTAGGACTCAGATTCCAGCCCAACTGTGGAAACGCATGGAGCCCGGTGTTTGAACAGCAGGTTGCCCGTGCATTCATTCATACAGACGGAGAGAAGAAGGTGTTGGACCTACAAGCCCAGCTCACGGCAGGCGCTTCATGAATACTGGTTAAAGGACAACAGGGAGGAGGAGGGGGAAGGAGAGATACTGCCCAGGAACCACTCACAGTCTAAACATAGATGAAAGTATCTTCGTAGAGGAAAAGTACCCTGATAAGTCTAGGGTCACCTTGATCTAGGGAGCACAGGGTGTCCTCCCCGGGCTCAGGGCGACCACATTGTCACCCTCAAGTGTGAGCGGCTCTGCCTGGGCCACCACACCTGGCCATCCCCGGCCTTGACGTCTAGGTCCCCCACAGCGGCAACCCCAGCCCAGATCGGCAACCCCAGATGCAGCCTGGCCCCGGCTTGGATGGGCAGCTCTGGGGAGGCCAGTGGCCTTTCAGCTGGACATAAAGGCTGTGTCTAAAAACAAACAAATGACTTCCGGGGCAGAGGGCAGAGAAGTGGTTCCAGCAGGGTGTTTGGGCAGCACGTCGGCCATTCAATCAGACCCGCTGGGCTGTGAGAGGAACGGCAGAGAATCAATCATGGGCCGTGTGTGTTTGCAAAAGGACGTGTGTGGCTGGGACAACAGCAGGAACCCCAGGGGAGGCCCCCTGGGGACACGTGTCCACCACCTGGGCTCCCATGCCCGCTGAGCCCCAGGGGGGGATCAAATACAGAATCCCAGGCCCCAACCCACAACCCAGCAGCCACATTGCCAAAGTTGGGGCCCATGAGTCTATAGCTTTTTTTTTTCTTTTTTTGAAGGTCTCTCCAGACACATCTGGTGGGCAACCAGGGTTGGGAACCCCTGTGCTGCCCACCTAGCCCCAGGTAAGGTCCTGAGAGTAGAATGTGAAGGATGAGGAGCTTGAACTTTGCAATCAGAAGACCTGTAATATTCTGCTGTAACCAAGAAGGTACTTCTCACTACAAACTCAGTCCACCAGACTTTCTATTCTCTCACTCTCCTCCTCTCTTTCTGCTCTCCTCCCTCCCTCTCTCTCTCTCTCTCTGCCTCAAGCACAGCACCCAGCACCCAGCAAGTGCTCCATAAATATTTGTTGAATGGATAAAAGTCCCCCTGTGTGGTGACCTTTCTCTGCTTTCTCTCTTGCCCCTCTATTTTTCCTCTTTCTCCCTCTCCCGCCCCTGCCTGCTCTCTGTGTCTCTGCCCCACCCCGGTCCACCTGCAGGAGCTGGAGCCTCCCATTCTCAGAAAGGAATCTCAGGCTAAGGGGAAAGGAGACCTGCTGCAGAAGCTCCCCACCCCTGGTCCCACCCTGAAGCCTCAAGTGTGTTGTCTGTACCTCGAGCTTCTCTCTTGAAGAATGTGGCTGATGTCTTTAGTCTAAGCAACACCCCCTTCCTGAACCTGGCCTCCACAGCCCTCTTCTGCCACCCTAGCCCCAGCCTCTGTCCAGCAAAAAGAAAACCAAGAAGGAATCGCTGCCCCAGGGTCACCTAGAAAGTCAATGGCAGCCCTTAGGACCTGGGTCATGGGATATTTTCATCTCCCAAAGGACAACTGACCAGCCCAGACTCTTAAAGTAGCAGAGTGCCCATTTTGCCCAAGGTCACACCCGCTTGGGTTGAGGACCCTGAGTCCCAGACAGATGGGGTGACTCTGCCTGGGATCACAATTCAGGCTTTCTGACACAACCCTGAAGTTCTGGATGGCGCAGAAGGTCTTGGGGTAATAGGTGAAGAATAGGCAATCAGTCAAGAGTTAAGTCCTTAATACGCTGACCTCACAACATACATGAACTTCACCTAACTTAGCTAAATATGGGTAAATCTACTTAACTAAACACAGTAGCACCCCCTCCAAAGGGGGGGGAGGCTGTAGAATGGGGGAATTCCGCACAGCCCCAGCTTTGAAGAGTCCCTGCCTTAAGCCAAGCCCTCTCCTCTGGTCCCACACATCCCTGGGTGTGAGTGCCTGGTCGTACTGGGTCCCTGTGAGGACTGCAGCTCATGACCTCTGAACACAAGCCTCTGCTTCATCTGGAGTCTGACGGGAGAAATAGTGATGTGTCCCAGCGCAGGAGGAAAAACTGGCTGTGCCGGATTTATTGAGAGATGACAGTTGGCTCTGACGTGTCAGCTTCCCAAGGCATTTTCAAGGGCATTTTGACTCTAGTATGTGATTTTCCTCTACACACATGTCCTCCACACAAGACACAATACCACTGGCTTTCTGGCAATTAGGAAAAAAAACAAAAGATCTGGTGTTTTTTAATCTCTACCAAGGTATAATCTACATGCCAAAAAATGCACACATCAGAAGTATACAGCTCAGTGAAGTTTCACCAAGTAGACACTGGTATAACTGGCCCCTGAAAGTTCCCCAACTCTGTGCCCATTCCTCATCACTATTTCCCAAGGTAACCACTATCCTGACTTACCTTGCCATGGGTTACTTTCACGTATTTCTTACTTTTTGCGTAAATGGAATCACATAGTATGCCCTCTGCTGTACTGAAAGTGAGCTTTCTTTCACTCAGTATGATATGAGACTCATCAGTGTTGTATGTGGCAGTAGCTCATTCATTCTCCTTGCTATGTGTTATTCCACTGTGTGACTGCAACACAATATATCCGTTGTACTCTTAATGTATCAGTCAGCTATCGCTGAATAACAAAGCTCCCCATCTCATTGCTGTGTGTTATTCCATTGTGTGACTATACCACAATATATCCATTGTACTCTTAATGATGGACCAATTAGATATGGTTAAGTAAAAAAGCTCCCCGGATCTGTGTGCCTTAAAACAACAGCCATTCATTTAGTACATGCTTCCGTATGTAGATTTGAGCTGGGAGCAGCTGGCTGGTTCCTGTGGGCTGAGCTGGACTGAGTTGATCTCGGCTGGGCTCCTTCACGTGCCCATATCTATGGCTGGGGCTGCTTGGTCTAGGATGACGTCAGCTAGGAAACCTCATCCCTGCTCCACCTACCTCTCATCCTCCACCTCTCTCTCATTCTCTACCCAGATAGTCGGGACTTTTCATGTGGTGATCACAGAGTTCCAAGGAGCTGGCAGAAGCAGGAAAGGTCTCCTGAACCCTGAGCTTGGAACCAGCATGCATTGCTTCTGCTGTATTCCACTGGTCACAGAAAATTACAAGACCAGCCCAGATTCCAGGGGAGAAGAAATATTCCGCCACTTAATGGGATGGGCTGCAAAGAATTGTGGCTCTTTTTGCAATCCATCAAGACAGGCATTTGCTAGTTTCTAGTCTTCAGCCAAGAGGAATAATCCTGCTGTAAACATTCTAGTGCACGTCGTGCAGTACCATAGGACTCACTTCTAGCAGAGGTAGTCTTAGGACTGAAGTTGCTGGGTTATAAAGAATGCTTTTGTTGAGCCTACATAGGCTCATAGAGGCCTAACTATTTCTCAGGATGAACAGAAGGTGTTATGACATTTATTATCCTAAGAAAATCCCCCAAAGAGGCATGTGTACATTTTGAAGCCCCTACCACCTCCAGACCAGCCCGTCCTTCGTGCAAGAACCACCCTGTCCCCACAAAGTTCACTCCACCCAGGACCTCGGAATGTAACTCTATTTAGAAATAGGGTCTCTGCAGATATGATCAAGTTAAGATGAAGTCATATGGGTAGAGTGAGCCCTTCTTTGGTGATCAGTGTCTTTATAAGAGAAAGGGAGATTTAGATATAAAGACAGAGTCCCACTCAGGGAAGGACACCCTAAGATGACAGTCAGAGATCGGAGTGATGTGTCTACAAGCCAAGGCTGGCCGGCAACCACCAGGAGCTGGAAGAAGGAAAGAAGGATCCTTTCTGATCAGGATCCTTTTCCTCTGAAGGAGCCTTCAGAGGAAGCAGAGCCCCATAGACACCTTGATTTTGGACTTCTGGCCTCCAGAGCTGTGAGAGAATAATTTTTTTATTTTATGCTCCCCCCCAATTTGCGGTACTTACAGTAGCCCTAGGAAACCTGTACACCCTCCTACCACCTCCTTTCTGCTCTGTCTTCTGGTCCAGAACAGGAGCGAAGGACAAGTTCCCTTTGCCCCTTGCACTTGACCTTTTCATGCTGTTTGGTCCCCAGTGTCACACATGTAAGCACGTTTACTCAGAAGATTTATCCCAACGCGTACACAGGGCACGGGCCCCGTGCAAACACTTGCCGCTGGTTTGCAGTGATTTACTGACAGATCACCCTCTGAGGAAGGGGGCCCCAGCCGACGAGCCTCTCTCGTATATCAAAAAGGAAATCCTGAAGACATCCCTATAAACGCAGCAGGGAGGAGAACCTGCCGACGACGCCATAAAGTTACACAATGTGCTGGAGTCAGATGGGCCATCTGCTCCACTCCCCAATCCAGATGCATGCAGCGGCTTGCTGCCGCCTCATGGCTCACTTCCGAAACTCTGTGCACCCTCCGGACACCCCCTTCTCCGAAATCTTTTCCCTGCAGCATGGGCAGTGGGGCAGCCCACAGGAGAAGCACTTCAGAGCGTGCAGCAGCTCCGAAGGGCCGAGCAGAGCTGTGTTCGAACCTTGGCTGCAATCACTGCTATGCCTTGAAGCCCCTGAGTTTCAGCCTCCTTTTCTGTAAGATGAGAGAGCTCCCCAGCTCTCAGAGTCGAGGGGAAGCTTGAATGAGAAAGCATCCTGCCTGACTCAATTCACGGTAATCCCCCCTTCCCGCCCCTCACTGCTAGATGCCGTCGTTGGGACTTCTGGTTGCAAAGGGCAGGACCCCAGCTCACAGTCACTTACGAAACAAGCAAACAAGAACAATAATTTGTTTTCTCACGCACCTGAAAAATTTCGAATCTAAGACTTCAGGTACGGCTGGATCCAGGGCCTCAACAATGCCAACAAGAAGCTGACTGTCTCTTTCTTCTTTTTCTTCTTTATTTTTTGGTTTTATTGAGATATAATTGACATATAACATTGTATAAGTTACAGTCTGTCTCTTTCAAGCCAACTTTCCTCTTGATTGACTTTGTTCTTGGGCAGGTTCTTCCCTCAAGGTAGCTTAGCAAACTCGGCAGAAGAGAGAAGATCTTTCTAGTAGGCCCTGCACTAACACGAGAAAACTCTGATTAGCAACAAGGAGAGCAGGAGGTGGGAAGAAATGCCCAGACTCACACAGCAGGATATTTGTGAGACATTAGCTTCTGCTTTTTTTACCCACTCCAATTGCTACATCCTCTCAAAAGAGAATGTGCCTATCTACAGGCCCAGGCCTTTTGCTTACCTGCTGAGAGTCCTGCTGTCCGTCATGGGGTACTGTCCCATCTCCCACGCCCTCCCGCTGCCCCCAGCCCAGGAACTGACACCCTTCCAGGATGACTGAACTCTCTTCTCCATCATCTGTTACATTCCAAATTTTGTGCCCTGGGTCCTTTAAGACTGACACTATGGGGGCTCAAAAGCCAGATTCTGGTGATTTAAAACAGAATTCTGAGATCCAAAAACCACATACTTGACTCTTTTTTACTCTCCTTTTGCTGTTAGCACCATCCTTGCAGCAGAAAATACAGAGGGCCTCGAGGTTGCCTGACATGGAGGAAAGATGGAGTTGGGGCAGCGGGAGACATCGGTTAATGTATCAAAGCCTCATCCCAACGTCCTCAGAACTCAGCTCCCGCCCTCAGAGGTGGGACTCACCCTGAGCCGATCTGCATGTTCACTGTCTCCTTCTGCGGAGGAGGCCCCGCCCCATCTCATCTGTCCTCTGGTCAGCGGAATGCGTCTTCCTCCATGATGCCCTACTAGGTTCATGCAAATAAGAATGGTTTCTCTATCTCCTTCTTTCTCCATGCTTTAGGCAAGCAGATTATGTGAATTAATATTAGTGTTACCTGGGAGATGGGACAGTACCCCACGGAAGGCCATAAACTCCTTTCCAGCAAAAGCTTGTTCTCTCTCCTTTGTGTCCCTAATGTCTGGTACATTGTAGCTGCCCTGGTCCCATAAGAAAGAAGACAGTGAACCCTGACTGGTGTGGCTCAGTGGGTTGGGCGTCATCTTGCAAACCAAAAGGTGGTCGGCTCGATTCCCACTCAGGGCACGTGCCTGGGTTGCAGGCCAGGTCCATGGTTGGGGGCATGCGAGAGGCAACTGATTGATGTTTCTCTTCCTCTCTTTCTCCCCCTCATCCCCTCTCTCTAAAAATATGTAAATAAAATCTTTTTGGGAAAAAAAGAAAGAAAGTAATGATTTTATTTATTCCCAGAGGCACTGAATAAGAGTGAAAGTTTTCAGGAGGCAATTTAAGAAAGGGTTTTCTTAACCATCAGAACCATGCAGAAATGCTGTGGCCTGCCTTGTTAGGCGATGAGCTGCCTGTCACTGGAGGCAAACAAACACAGGCAGCTTGGCAGAGACACTTGAGAGAGGATTCAAGTATCAAATAGGCCGTAGGTCCCCTAGAATCTGAGCACCAGGAGACTTGGACAGTACTTGTTTTTGCTCCAACTTTTAACTTTAGTGTTTAACAAACCACATGGCTTATAAAATATTTAAAATACTCTTAGCAACCACCAAAATTCCTTTCTATGTTCTCCATTGTTCTGTCAATCTGACTATCGCCTCACTCTTCAAACTTAACCCCCACTTTCCTTCAGTCCCCCGGCCTCCTTACTTTTCCTACCTCAGGGCCTTTGCTCATGCTATCCCCCCTCTCTTGACCATTACCCTGCTTTCCCGTTCTTTGTCACCTTCGTCACTATCCGAAATAATCTATTTGCTTATTCTCTGTCTCTCCAACTAGAATGAAAGCCCCCCAGGGGCAAGGACCTTGTCTACCTTGTTCACTGCTCAGTCTCAGCATGTAGCCCACTGCCTGGCACATAGTAGGTGCTCAGTAAGTATTCGCACGATGAGCTTTGTTAGTTAGGAAAACATCAGATGTTTTAACAGTTCAGTGGCTCGACACAAGGACTTTGTTCTCTTCCCCTGCAGGCCACACAGTGTTCTTGAGTAGCAGACAGCCATCCAAGGACACAGGCACCTTCCATTCTGTGACTCTTCCCTCCTCTAGGGTCCCAGAGTCTCCTGCGTTCGATTGGTTGACGGAGAAAGAGAGCAGAGAGAGGATTTATGGGCCAGGCCTAAATGCGACTTACGATGCTTCTGTAAACATTCCATTAGCCAGAATTCATCCACGTTGCACCGAAGTGCCAAAGAGGCTGGAAATGGGGTCTATGTGTGTGCCTTGCAAGAATGGGAAATGGGTTAAGTGAATAGCTCACCAGATTCTGCCACAAGAGTGAGCGAGTGAATGAATGAATGAACGAATGAAATGAGCCTTCATATACCTTGCAGTTTAAGATCTCTTATAAGATTCCAAGTCCTGCTGGTCCCGGAAATCTGATGCCAGTCGTTGCCTGCTCTATTTCACCCATACTGCTGGAATGGCAGGGGATGAAGGCTCTAGGCTGAAATGTGCAGCTTAAGGGACAAACTGAGTTTCTGGGGCCTGCTGATCTCAGGTCAAAGCAGTCCCAGAGATCCGGCTTTCCCCAGAGGTGCCTGCATGGAGCAGGGCTCACTCCTACGGCGCAAGGGACAATTGAACCCATTTGCTCTGGATGACCTCATGCTGGGCTCCACCTGGGATACAGCAGGCGTGGAGGTTGGGGGATCGCCTGGGGTCTCCCCAGGGCCCCCAGTGGAGTTGAGCCCCACAGGCACCGAGAAGCATTAGCTGAGTGCCTTTTCCCGAGCTTCTGACTTTCTCCTGGGGTGGTAGAGGGGATGCTGTGAGCAGTGCCCGGCACACAGCAAGCACTAGATACATTGCCTGCATGACCTCCTTCCCCCTTCACAGCGATTCTGTGCACTTGCTCAGCCACCTAACATCCATTGCATGTTCCTGCCCTTTGCTGGGGTCTGGGAACATGGCAATGAACAAGAAAGAAGGAGCCTGAGAGGGCAATGTGGAGAGTGAGGAGAGACATCAGCCTTGCCCTCGGGGAGCATCCAGTCTTGGGGGAGACCCACCTTCCCCAGGAATGGCACCAACAGAAAAACAAAAAACAAACAAACAAACAAAAACCCTGCCAAGTAGTATTTGCTACATAGAAGGTGCTAGAGATGCTAGAGAGAGATGGGGGGCCTTCACCTAGCTTGTGGAGGGGAAGGCTCAGGAAGACACCCTCTGCCTCCCCTTCTCTGATATATCAAGGGTACACCCGCAGTCTGCCCTGGGGTGTACGCGCAGCCAGGACGTTCACCTGAATGGATCCTTCTTCTTGGCTGGTGCCCAGAACCCACCCGAAGCCAGGAGTTCCAGCCTATTCCAGTACCCCCAGGCTGGTCCTTCCCCCACCCCACCCCCAGTGCTGCCGCAGTGGCCCTGGAAAGCTGCTCCTGCTAAACGGGAATGATTCAACCCCAGGAGATGCTCAGTGGTTGCAGGTTATAGGGTGGAGTGAAAAGCAAGGCTGGACTCAGTGATTCCTGTATCTGGACCCCAAGATAGGGTCACCCAGACCCACCCAAGGAAATGCCCAATGGTTCCCTTTTGTTTTTCACTGTGCACCCCAATAGCTGAGTCTCTTCCTCCTATGGCCCTGCACATCTCAGGTGGCTACTTTGGCTGGTTGGGGCTCTGGGTCCTCCCCAAAGGCCAATCCCAAACCCAGTCCCTCAAGCTCCCTTCTCTTCATTTGCTGGCGCTCTGCACAGCCTTCTGCACCATTGGATGGCCTGTGATTTTGCAAAGCTGTCAGCAGAATGAGTGAAGAGCAGGCACCCAAGAGTGCTGATCCAAGGGCCAAGAAGGATGGGTCTCGCATACTTGGTATTTTCAAGACCAGGAAGAGCGCTCCATGGAGCAGGCCCCAAGGGACAAATCTTTCACCTTCATCAGCTGCTTCTTGGCTAGAAAGTCAGCCCACTGTATGTTCAGCCGTAAAGGAAAAGAGCTAAGTGGGCACGCATACAATTCGGGAAAAAGATTATCGAGGACTTCATCTGAACACGGTGTACTCAGGGATTTACTAATACAGTTTACTTCTCTGGGAATAAAATCCTCGCTTCTTTATAACATATGAGCTTATTGCTCAATTTTCACACATTTGAATTTCATATCACTCGCTAAATCTATAGCTCATGAAATTGGGGGGTTGGGGGAAGCCATTGTTCTCAGCACAGGACCTCCCCAGAGTTTGGGTTGAGGCTGCCTGAAACCCAGGGACCCCGCAGGTCTGTGAGGAGCCAGAAATGGGACCAGGGCCTGGCCACCAGACCCTAGGAAGACACCACCAGGGAGAAGGCCACCAGATCTGGAGGCCTTGAGTACCTCCCCCCACCCCCCACCCCTTACCCTGTCCCAAACAAAGGCCGGCCAACCTCTCCTTCCATTCTCCATCAGCCTCAGGAGCAAGTGATAGGCACATCCACCCCTCCACAGGCCCCCAGAGCAATGGGGGAAGGGGGCGCGGGAAGTCGGCGGGGGTGGGGGGCGGGGTGGGGGGGGATGTGGCAGGAACCCGTGCGTCTTCCTCAGGAGGCCAAGGGCACCCAGGACGAGGAAATTAAAAAGGAGGAGGGGAGGCCCAGCATATTAACCTCCTTAATCTTTCATTTCTGACACAGATTGTGGTCCCTCATTTCAAAGAATTTCAAGCTAATGTCTGGAGGGCAGAAAAATCTATTTCCCAATACAAGGCTGCAGCTTTTTCACCAATCGACTGCCCTTCCTGGTACAATCAGCCGAGCATTGATTTTTTTTCCTTTTCTCTCTCTCTCTCTCTGTCTCTCTCTGTCTCTCTGTCTCTCTCTCTCTCTCTTTTAATGCTATAGCATTATCCAAAAATCTATCAATACAAACAACATCTTTGAAGAAAATTCTAGCCGTCCCAAACTGCTTCTTCATTAACCCCAAAGTTGCTGGCCTGAGACTATGCCAGGAGACCCAACACTGGGGACATATTTGTGTCCCTTCTCAGAATGTTAGTCCCTCTCAGGAGGTGTGGCATTGGAATCTTTAGGGTCCCTATGTTCGACCCCTTTAGCACTGAGGTCACATCAAGCAGTCTAAGTGTAAAATAATTTACATTAGATAAAATTTTTAAATCAGTTTCTCAAAGAAGACACATTTCAAGTGCTCGTAACCACACTTGGCCTGTGGCTACCACATTGGATAGCATGGGCCTAGAATATTTCATCGTTGAAGAGAGTTCTGCTTTAGAACTGGGTTAGACACTTTTTTTTTTTTATGAAGAGCCAGATATTTTTGACTGTGTGGATTATACAGCCTCTGTCACAGCTACTCAGCCTCATCATAGCTATTCAAATCCTGCCCTCATAGCAGAAAGGCAACCATGGACATGATGTACACAAATGGTGTGAACACGTTCCAATAAAACTTCACTAACAAAAGCAAGCAGTGGGCCGGGTTTGGCCCACAGGCCATATAGTTCGCTGACTCCTGTTTTCGGGAGACTTCTTCACAAGGTTAGAAATATTTAGAATACTAGAAAGGGGGATGTAGGCGCTGTCAGGGCTAGAAATGTTCTATATCATGATTCAGGAGGTAGTTAAATGGGTCCAATATATACTATTGGTGCATTTTAGTGTATAAAAATTGTCTCTCAATTTAAAAAAATCTTTCGAATGTTGGACTGTGTTAGAGAGATACAATGCCCTGGAATGTCGGAATCCTATAGGATTCCTGAGCACGGTTGTAACCCCACCAGACCCCAGGGGGCCTTCAGAGGCCCCCAAGGGGCAAGGTGCCGGAGGGTGCTCCCACACACACTCCCTTCCCCCCAGATCTGTATTATTTGTAAGGGTTCTGAGGACTACGGCAAAGTTGAACGATAACAACCAAAGAGTCAAATCTGTCGGTTTCTGGCTTTTAGGGATATGAGAATCCTTGAGAGAAGGGGGCATGCAGCAGGATTTCGAGCCAGAACCTCAGACGGAGGTATGTGGGGAGGTGGGAGATGGGGGTGGGGCTGGCACGGACATCTCGGGAACCCCAGTTCTCATTTTGGCAAGGGAAGCTGTCATTGTCTGTGTTTCTGAGTAAGAATTCTCTTGTGGAAAACTCCAGCTCCTTTTCAAGAACTTGCAAACTACTGCCTTTTTGTCGTGGAATCAGAGTATTTTGGCCCAAAATAAGGGGCAGAGTGGAGGGCGGAAAGCACAGACTTGAACCAGAAGGCCAGGTTCGAATCCTAGCCCCAGCTGGGTGACTTTGGGGAATTCACTTCCCGTCTCTGTGCCTCTGTTTCCTTCTCTGTAAGATGGGGTTAATGATAGGACCCAACTCGTAGGTTGTTATGAGAATAAAATGCATTCATTCTAGGACAAGGCCTTAAGCCTTGCTAAACAACTAGTGTGTATTAAAGACAAAGCACTTTGGACTCTAGGACCAACCCCTCATTCATTTCTTCAGCAGTGTCTCCTGATGAAGGTGCCAGGCCTTGGGAAAGGGGGCAGCCTGGCTAACTCATGGTAAATGGCCCTCTTTTATCATCCCCAGGTCCCACCCATACCTTACTTTCCAGCTGCCCAAACTCCAGGTCCCTGGAGCAGGTCCCAACAAAGACCGGTGACTGGCCAGGACACGCAGACCTCCGTCCAGGAGCCGGCTCTGCTCTAGTTGCCACCGTGTTCTGTGTCACCAAGCGAGCCGGGGCAAAGAGGGGCCACTCTGTCCCGCAGCTGGACCTGGCTGCCCTCAGCATCCTGTTGCACACAGTCCGGGCTCCCTCTCCCAGGGGGCTGCCTCCGGCTCCCTCTCCACCCACAGCTGGAGGAGGCCCCACTCTGAGCACACAGGTGGCCCGAGGCGCTGTCTCCTCAGACATTTACCTGCCTCTCCACCCTGGTGGCCTCTTGCCCCTGAGGACCTTTCACCCTGAGTCAGCTACCCACTTGGCAGCTATTTATAGGACATCTAGTGTATGTCAGTCTGGGTCCCACAGGGAAGAGGACAGGAAATACAGTCTGCCTTCATGCAGTTCAGATCTAGTTGGGGAGATAAATAATAAATAAGTAAAGATCATTTCACCTGGAGATCAGTTCAAAGAAGAAAATAACAGTGAAGATTGAGAGTGGATGTGGTCAGGGCAGGCTTCCTAGAGGAGGTGACAATTACTCCGAAACCCAGTGGAGGGAAAGGAGCCGGACACATGCAGATCTGGACGAGGGGCATTCCAGGCAGATGGAAAGGCCTGTGAAACCGGTCAGTGCCCAATAGCCCTGAGCGCGCCTTTTTCCTGCCTACTCAGTTCAAACCCTGTGTTGCGCGGGACACATGGAGCTACTTTCATTGACAGGGCCTGCTGTTTACCAGCTGGGGGTTGCAGCTCCCAGATTCTGGGTTTAAACCCTGCTTCAATCCCCAACAAGCTGAGTGATCTCAAGCGAGGCCCCTCCTGGGCCTCAGTTTCCTCCTTGGAAAATGGAGAGGTTAATGCACCTGCCAGGTACTCACGGTGAGGATCAGAGCAAGGGTGTAAAGGGCTTAGCATGGTGCCTGCCACATAGTAAGTGCTCAGCCAACATCAGCCAAGACAGAAAATCCGGCATCCCTGACGCCAGGTGAGGCCTAATTATAGATGCTCTGAGGTCACTTTTCGGCCCCTTGTGACTCTGCATGGGCCAAGGAAGCTTGGGCCACCAACCAAAGAGAGGTTCTCCCTGTGGTCATATGATCCCTGCCCAAAGGCTGGTTTGCTCTCTGTTCACTCCTAGCCCCTTGGGACCTGGCCAACAAGAGGCATCACCGGGCAGCAGATGGGGTGAGAGAAAAGGATTCAGGTCGGCCTGACCAATGAGGAGCCACAGGGGAGTGCCTCAGTTTCCCTGTCTGCTAAGTGTGGATATCAGTGGGACTTTCCTCCCAGGACTGTGTGAGGATTCAGGGGAGAACCTCGTAGCTGGTTGGGGCTCGGTTTAACCTCCACCGTCCACAACTACACACACAAGCATAAAAATAGTTGTCATTTAGATAAATTTTCCCTTGAGGCTTTCCTTTCTTTTATTCCACAAATATCTGCTGAGCCTCGTAAGCGTGTCTGGCTCCATGCTAAGAGCTGGGTGTACAAAAGTGCCCACGGCAGCCACCCAAGGGCTTCCAGAGCCAATGAAGAAGGCCGGCAAGGTTGCAGGGGCATGTTTAACCGACTCAAAGAACAAACTAGAGGTTTCAGAAAGAACAACCGTTCTTCTTCGTTCTCCCACTGGTTTGTTTATTCAGCTTTGTAGGAGCCAGG
>PVJD01012078.1:0-41994 GCA_004026545.1 Mormoops blainvillei | reverse complement strand
GCTTTTCATTTGCTGTTGAAACTCCAAAGATGCCTTGGGGGCATCGCGGAGCTCGGGAAGCGGGTCCTCCGTCGGCATGAAGAGCAAGGATTTCAGCCTGAGTTCCAGTGACGTCAGCTTTTACAATCGGAGTTATTTTTCCTCTGGTTACTGCCGCTTGACTAAATGACGGTGGACGTTTTTCCGTAACAACACTTACGGAAAATGTGCCGGCGCATTCGCAGGAAACTTACCTTCCCCGCTGACTGATGATCGTATTAACGAAGCCTCTTCCTGCCCATGACGGCGAAAGGACAGGCACTTGCCACCATTTCGCACTCAAACCAGCACGGAGAACGCGATCCTCCCTTGGGCACCGAGTCCCAGTGAAGCTCTGCCTCCCCGTCTGCTAATCACAGCGGTGACACAGCCCTGTGTGGGCCAACGAATTGTTCATTTGAAAAACAAAAAGTAAGTCATCCATTTTCTTGGAGGATAAACATTAGGCAGGGTCACTGAATGGCACAGGGCTCCGGCTAGGTGGCACTGGGGGAGGGGGTAGATTCTAAAGGAAAACTAGTAAAGCATACTTTCTTTCTTTGTGCTTTATTTGGGAAGTAAGGTCACATAATGACACAATAAAAATGCTCCACCAAAAGGAAAACAGCCCTGGCTGGTGTGGTTCCATGGGTTGGGCATCGTCCCACAAACCGGAAGGTTGCCGGTTCGATTCCCGGTCAGGGCACATGCCTGGGTTGCAGGTTCAGTTGGGGCAAGTACCAAAAGCAACCAGTTGATGTTTCTCTCCCTCTCTTTCTTCCCCCCGAACCCGCTCTCAAAATAAAAAGAAATGAATAAAGTTTGAAAAAAAGGGAAACCAAGGGCCCATAAGGCACATTTTTATTTTTATTTTAAAAAGTAGATTACACTGCTATTTCCATCAAAAATGAATGAAAAGACACCCAGATAAATTTATACCTATCACCACTCGTCCGGATGGAATATTTTACGCTTTCTCAGGAGCTCCCAAAAGCAGCAGCAAAGAGATTTGAAGTTGCTCACGATGAACTACCCCCGCCGCATGCTTCTAAGGCAGAAGGCGGGCAGCTCTGCAGAAACGGGCCTTCAGGGCCAGTGGTGCGTGTCTCGTCGCGGGCCGCTATGGTGCCAGCACTCAGGGTGTGCGACAGTGCACGGGGAGCTGGCGAGCCCAGGTCTAGAACCCCTGACTTACGGGGAGCAGCAGGAAACTGATGACCCACAGCTCTTTCCGGCCCAGGGGGTTACGCTCTCTGCTCCAGGAAGGAGAATCTGATACCATCAGCCACTGCATCACGAGGAGCCACTTCCAGCTCTGGCTGCGCTGCTCGCCGCGCCCACTCGCTCTTCCAGTCCAGCTGTCCGTGCGCTCCAGCGTGTGCACACATGTGAACAGCGCACAGGGCCCCCCACCCTTATCCAAGGGGGACACGTTCCAAGAGCCCCTGTGGAGGCCTGAAAAGCAGATGGTACCCAACCCCACTCCGCCAGGAGTGGGGCAGCGGCTTCTTCATCCGCAGGCGCACCCTCTCCAGTAATTTGCGAATCTGTGGAACCACCCTGCCCTGCAGCGCACAGCCTGCTGTCGCCGCCTGGGGGTCCCTGCTGAGTCCTCGGCAGGCTCGGGGCTTCCAGGTACGACACGTGCCGTCAATCAGAACACGTTCTCTGTTCTGCCCCTTAACGCCTTCTCCATCCTAACAGCGGTTGTCACACGCTGTGACCTAGCGTTAGAAGAGTCATTCTTGCCGCGGAGCTTAGATAGCTCCGCACACGGCTTTTATCCTCTCCTTAAGTCAAGAACGTCCACCTTTTCACTTAAAGAATGCACTTGCAAATTGCCAACATCGCCACTCTTGCCCTTTGGGGCCATTATCAGCCACAATGAAGGTGACCTGTGACCCCAGCACCGTGGCTCTGATAACCGACCTGGCTGCTCCGGCGACTGGGGTCCTGGGCTGGACCCAGCCGGATAGCCCGCGACTTCATCCCACTGCTCAGAAAGGCGTGCAATTGGAAACTCATGAATTGTTTATTTCTGGAATCTTCCATTTAAGATTTTCAGGCCCCGGATGACCATGGGGAAATGGACCAGCAGGCAAGAGGGACGACAGTGCAGAAGACACATGAGTCCACATTCGCCCGTTTGTCCTGTGGCTGGCGGGCTGGTGACTAGAGCCCTGTTCTCGGGGCGCTGGGGAGGGGCTGGCTCTACCCCAGGGCGGGGGGCTGCGCCCAGTGCCATTCCTGTGACTCAGAATAGGGAATACAGGTTTGGTCTTTTTCTGCTACAGAGCTCCTAAAACCTTGCGGATTTTTCCTTTTTTTTTTAAATTTATTTTATTATTAGACAGAGGGGAAGGGACGGGGAATGAGAGGGAGAGATATAGAAATGAGTGGTTGCCTCTCGTGCGCCCCCTACTGGGGACCTGACCTGCAACCCAGGCCTGTGCCCTGACTGGGAATCCAACCGGCGACCCTTTGGTTCACGGGCCGGTGCTCAGTCCACTGAGCCACACCAGCCAGGGCAACCCTGAGAATTTTCTAAATGATGAGAGCAATAAAGTCTTTTGTTCTGCTAAGGAGGTGACTTCTGGAAAGCACCCCCGGGTAACCAGGGGGTGGGGCTGGTTGCCTGGACAACCAGCCTGCGGTTAGCAGACTGGAACTTGCAGTCCCATCTCTGGGGAGCCGGGAGGGGCTGGAGCTCGCATCAGCCGCTGCGCGCGGTGCTTTCATCCATCATGTCTCTGCAACGAAGCCTCCATGCGAGCGGAAACGAACGGGGCGCGGAGCGCTTCCACGCCACTGCGCACGCGGAGGCCTGGGGAGAGAGGCGCCTCCGAGAGGACGAGGAGGCCGCAGCCCCACCCCCACCCGTCCCTGCGCGTGGGCTCGGTCCCTGAGTTACGCCCTAATCTCTGTAATGACACACAGGCGCCCCCAGCGAGGAGCCCCTCTAGCCCATGAATCGCTCTGAACCCCAGGGCCGGGGTGGGTCTGGGACCCTCCAACCTGCAGCACCACGACCACCTGGACTTATGATCAAAGTCTGAAGGGAAGGACAACGTGGGAGGACTGAGCCCTCAGCCTGGGGTGGGGATCGGAGGCAGCCTCTGCACAGGCAGCGCCGGACACCCACCCGACTGGCGTCTGAGAGCCGCTTCTCGTTGGAGAAGCGGCCGCCCCGTAGGCCCGGGCTGGGGCTGGTCTCGGGGCACGCCGCACACCCCCGTATCCGGTTAGCCAAGCTCTGCGGGCGGGCGGTGCGTCGGGAGGGCAAGCGGCAAGCCGCCGCCAGCAAAGCTGTCTACGGACCGAGGGCAAAAATCACCTGCTGAAGGCAAGTGAAAACGCCTGTTTGGACAGCTACCATTTTTATTTGCAACAGGTCTACCCAAGGCAAAGTGTGACTTAAATAACTGGCTCACCGCTTGGACAACTGGGAACAGCTGGAAGGAAATGGCCTTTCTGTGGTCACCGCCCTCTGAGGTTCAAACCCGGGGCTTGGTTAGCTTTTCCGATGAGAAAGTCCCCCAGTCAGGGGAGCCTGAGAAGCCCGAGTGGACAAGAGGGTGCAGCCAGGCTGGCGTCTGCCCTGGCCTGGAGGGGAGGGGACCCTGCGGAGGCGGCCGGGGCCTTGCTCCTCGGTGCCTCCTTCCTGGGGCAGAGGTGGGACGAGTCAGGGAAGGGGGCGGCATCTGAACCAGGAACCAGTGACCCTGAGAGTGAATTTCCCCAGAACCACAGAAGAGCAACAGGCCAGGCCACGCCGGCACCACGAGGAGCTCTGGACAGACGAGTGGGTGGATGGGAGCCTCGCCTGGAAGTCCCAGGGGGTCCCGGGGGACTACGTCACATCGGTGAGGACTTCAAAGCAAAGGCTTTAAAAACCTGGGGGTTGAACTTGCAGGCAAAGCAGGTAAGCAAGAGACGCTGGCCCCGAAGGGTTAGCGAGCTGAACGGTGCTGGCCGGCTGGGGCCTGGAGCCAAGGGCCGGCTGGGGCTGAGGAGGCCTGGGTGGGCGCGGGACCCTGCCCACAGAGCCTGGGAGTAGAACCAGCCCTGGGGCACGTGGGGCCGGTGGTGGAACTCAAATCCCGGCGAGGGCCCCGCGAGCTGTGGACAACAGCTGCATCTCGTCAGGAACTGACCGCCCCCGTGGAGCTGTCTGAGCGGCAGAGAGGCTGCCGCGGCCCCCCCCCCCCTTGTTCTGAACAGGAGCCACTGGCGTCATTGGCAAAGGCCCTCGTGCGCTCCCTGAGCCAGCGCATCGAGGCTGGGGGGTCGGCCTGCGAACGCGGAACAATCTAGCCAGTGGTTACAGGTGGTCACCATCGGCGGGGGCCGTCTTTGCCCCGTCACACGAGGACTGTCGCCCACAGCTGTCAGCGCCGGGCAGCAGGTTACAGGATGCTGACTGGGATAGAAGAGCGGGTGCGAATCAAGGGCCCCCAGCGGCCCTGCCAGCATCGGCTGGGAGCCGGGAGGCCAAGGTCAGGGGGAGGGAGAGCCAGAGACCCGACGGCACGAGATGAGGCGGCAGCCTTGGGAATCGCACCCCGGCTCTGATGGTTGAAGTCGCGGCCGTGAACTCCAGGGGGCAGGTCGCCCATGAAAGAGGAACCCAAGGGCGGGATACGGCGGCTGGAGGAAGCGGTTCGCGGGGAGGCCTCACACGGGCCCCAAGGCCCTTACCAGCAATCGGTGCCCTTCGCGCGGTGCTATGTGCGGGGTATTGTAGTTTCTGTACAGAAAAATGACCCACTTCTCACTCCATTAATCAGAAAACGTGATTATTGCAACCAAAAATGCGGCCTCATCTTCCCAACCAAGATTTTACCTCAGGCGCTAACAATGCGGCCTCGTTTTCCCCAGACTTTATCGCAGTCAAAAGGCGTCCTACCTCCCGTTAGTCCATAGATGGTGGGTTGTTACAGTAAATACTTAAACCTGCTTATCAAAATAAAGAGCTGAAAGACCTCCCACCATGCAATGGGCCCACTTTTTTAATCAAAGTCTCTCACTTGCTAATTGGAAGCACCGGGGACGCCACATTCCGGTCTCGTCGGGGGTAAGAATTACACAGGCTTCACCCTGGCTACTCTCAGGGCGAGGTCGCCCCAGTGAGACCGCCCACAGCGCCCACCCATTGCTCTGCTCAGAGGCCAGTGCAAGACCAGGGAGCCCAGCACAGCCGTGGCAGCCGGTCACTCACCCAGTGGCCGCCCCACCTGCGGGCCCCCGTTCACGTAGCCCCTTGCTGAGAGGAAAGAAAATCAACTTATTCCAGGGGATTATCAAAGCCGCCTGGTGTTACTCATTTTGCCACCCACCAAAGGCCTGCCGAAAAAGCGGGCTGGCTTGTTTGATCTGCGCCCACTCTCGTTTCTACGGGCGTCTTAAAGGGCTGTCAGACACAGGCCAAGGATCGCCCACCGGCCTGTCCGTCTTTCTTCCTAAACTTCTGCTGGAGAGGTGATGAGACCCGCCCCCAGGGACCAGGCCTTGCTTTCTGCCGGGATCTTTCTGGAAGCCTCACCTAGCAGGGCTGCCAACAAAGACCAGAGCCGAGGGCGGGCTGACAGAGGAGGTGCCGCTCGGGGGGCCGGGGAGGTGACCGGGGCCCCGGGGGAAGTGCGGACAGCAGCGCACGGAGCGCGACCTGTGAGCGTCAGCAGCGGGACACGGTCGAGTGCGTCTCCGTGACACAGGGGATGGAAGAGGGCGCCCGACCCCCCACACCCAGCACCTTCCCTTGTTGGCGGCCACGCTCTGGGGGACCCAGGAATGCCGGGCGGGGGGGGGCATGTTTTGCTAACCCTTTACTTTCAATAAACATTCCACTTGAAACTCCAAAGAAAATCAGCCTCGAACCTCCCAGAACCACCCCCCGCCCACCGCACGGAACAGATCCAGGGAGCCCAGTCTGTGGGCCAAGAGGCGGCCCCCTAACGCGGGTTAATTAGCACAGTGTCTCCTTCTCAGCCTCGCGTCTTCCCAGCAAACGGCCCGCAGGACAGAGGTTGGTCTCCGGAGCCCAGCCCGGCGGAAAGCCCCGAAAGGGCTCGCGTTCCCCTCCTCGGGGACGTGGGCGGGTTTTCACGCAGCCAGAGGGACGGAGCACACGGAGGAAGGCCCATGACAACAGCGCCCGGCTTTGCCGCCTTCGTGCCCCGCCGCTGGAGCGCCAGGCGTCCGCGAACCCCGCCTCGCGGCCTGACCGGCCCGGGCATCTGCATTTCTGCCGCCTCCCCGGCAAAGCCCGCCTGAGCACCTCCTGCTCACACTTCCCGGAGCTCAGTGGTTACAAAAGGGACAAACGGCGGGGCCGCGTGGTCACGGCAGTGTCCACAGGGAGTTAGCGGTGCCCCTGGATGCAGCCGATGAGAAATCCTTGTCCTCCATGCACTGCCCTCACCCGTGATCGCGCCGCGGTTCTGCCTTGGCTCCTGCGGTCGGTCGGATGGCGGCGTCTTTGCCTGGGTCCCGCCGCTGCTGCCATCCTTCAGAGACCCAGGAGGGAGGCGATTCCCACCGCGCACTTCGACCCGAGGGGCCATTCCCACTCTTCATTCTCCTGGGCCCGAGACCACTCCCTCTGTGTGGATGGTTCGTTGTTGTTTGTCCCCATCCACCTGCACTTTCTCGTCCCCCCCCCGCACACTCTTTGTGCTAACCGAAGGGCACTGGGCATCGAGCCGTCTGTCCCCACACACAGGTGTGTGTCTCAGTAAGAGAGCTCCATCACCCGCGCTTTTGTCCCGTCCCCTTGGCAAAGCTGCCAGGGCCGAGGGGAGGGGCTCTGGTCGCGGGTGGTGCCCGGAACACAGGAGGCGCGTGCTGAGTTCAGACTGAGCGAGTGAATTTGGAAACACAGGTGGTAGGGATCCAACTGTTCCGTCTTTCTTCACTTGTTTATTTGTTAAATGAATTTTTTCATTTTCTCAATTTCAGTTGATGTACAATATTATGTGATTTCCTCATGTGCAGCCTTGTGACTGGACACCTGGGTAACTCACAACCTGTGGTCCTTCATCGGTGTGTCTGCCTCGCCAGGGGACCAGCCCCAGGCAGCGATCCAGTCGCACGCCTGCCCGTCCTCTTCTTCCTCCAGCCCACCCGGGGCTTCACAGAACCAGGGAAGTTCCGGATTAAGCGCATCCTTAGGGAGGATTTCAACCAACCTCACCTCCTCTGATCAAACCCTCTTTCGGAGTAAAAAAGAAAGAAAGAAAGGAAACAAAGTCTGCATGATTACTTTCTTATTTCAAAAACAGTGCACAAACGTGGACATTTGGGGACATGCGGGTAGTGGAGGTGACACCGAGGGCACGGAAGGTCTGGTCCTGAGCTCTGCCACGTGCCGCCAAATATGCAGCGCGGCCTCGCCAGCTTCGCAGTCTCGGCTCCCTCGCGGCTCAGGTGGGGAGGAGGCCGCGCTCGGCCAGGTCGGGCTCCACAGCCTCACGGGGACACCGCGCGCCAGCGACGCGCCGGGAAGCTCAGCATCCGTGCTCATTGCTGCTGGTGACCAGCCGCTCCGACATCCCGGGTCGTCAGGCGAGGCCTCTCCAAGACGCAGGAGCACAGCCGCCCTCCCACTCTCTGCTCACGGCAAACCCCCAGCCCTCCTCGGGGGACGCAAACCACAGTGTAAGCTCCAGGGAACCCGCCCTTCACCACTGGCCCCTTCCTGTGGTCACGGCCCACAGCGGGGGCCCCAGGTACCTCTCTGGCACCGCAGTCCCCTGTGTCTCCCTCCACACAGTTACCACTGACGGTGACAGCTAACGTCCACTGTGCGCAGGCAATGTGCTTTACACCTTATTAACTTACTAAATCCGCAAAACAGCCTACTGGAAAGGCACCATCACTCCACCAACAGACCATCAAAACTTAACGCCAGAGGAGGTTAAGGGACTCGCCCAAGGTCACAGGGCAAATCAACCGTTCGTAGTTAAAATGGGCCCAAATGCAGAAACATGGAGTGAAACATGTATTAAAGTACAAACAGTTTTAGCTGCTAAATTACCAGCTGGTCCAGGGAGCTTGTCCTTTGGAAACATCACTCAGTTGTGCCAAAACATGCACAAATTCTTGCCAAGAGTTCTGGAAACATTGTAGAGATGCTTCAGGAAAAAAGATTTGAGACTTTCCACAATCGAACTTGTTCAAGTTCAGATAAAATTCTGAAAAGGGAGTAAAGAAACAATTTTTTTTTAACTTTAAAATGGAGGCAGGGGAGAGAGGGGGGGTGGAAGAGCCCGGACTGAGCTCCTCCTGCGTGCGAGGCCTCATGCCCGGGACACTTCCTGCGCGCGCCGCTCGCGCCCCAGCTCCCTCGCCGCGCTCTCCTACCGTTGTCATCCTCAAAAATGAAGGAGCCCGTTGTTCACCAGCAAAACGGGTTTACTGGGGAACTGCCACAGGCTGGTCAGTCCCGAGAACAGGGCGGGCTCGCCTTCACTGAGGCGGGAGGGGCTGGGCGGGGTTTGAACCAAAGCTCAGTGGTGGAGGCCGAGAGTTCGGGTCACCCGGGGCTCAGACGCTGGGCAAGAAGAAAATCTTCCTCCTGCTGGCAGGAGGTTCGACTTTCCGGGAGTCCCGGGCTGCCCCTCCCGCCCACCAGCCTGGATTGGGTTCCGCCGGGGACCGTGGGTCGCACGGACCTGGGTCTGCATGCACACAGCCACTCCTCTGGGGGGTTCCTAGAGCCCACCCACGGGCGCTGGGTATCCAGCCCACGCCCAGCCGCGCCCCGCGCTCTGCTGCGCCTGCCGGACAGGCGGTGTCTGTGGCCCGAGCGAACCTGGGTCTGTGCCTGCGGGCTCGCCAGCTCACCTGACTGTCCGGGTGCAGCAGCGAGCTGTCACCGGCTAGTGAGAGTCCGTTGTTGAAGAAATGAGCCCATCAGAAAAGATTGATTTGGGTAGATTCCAATGAAGGGAACGTCTGCGCCCCTTCCACGCGCGTACAGGTGCGCGATTCCACGCTGCGCGGCAGGAAGCGCGCCCGCCGAGGACCCGCCGCAACAGCCCGGGACGCCCCGCGGCAGAAACGCAGTCTGCGTTCCCAGTGGTCCCTCCTCCGCATCGTTGGAGCCAACTTTTCCAGGGGCAAGTGGGAGCCCTTTGCATCCTCGGTGTCAGTCAGTGTTTGGATTAAATGAGAAAAGAGAAAAACCTCCGAACCAATGGGTTTCAAAGGGTTCCATTCCCTCCAAACTGCGTTTGCGCACGCGGAGCCAGGATCCAGGGCATTCGGGAAGCACCGCCCAAATCGGCTTGCCGGGCCGACCAACGCGGGCTCGCCGCAAACGCGCGCGCGGTCCGGGAAAGACAACAAGAAGCAGGCGCGGAAACAACAGCTGCTCTTTACGGGAAACGGGGCTTCCCGGGGCGCGCGAACCGCGGCTCCGGGGACGGCTGCCGCCCAGCGGCCGTGGCGGGAACTACAGCTCCTTCAATGGCGCCCAGGATCTGTCGCCCGCCCCCGCAAAAAAACCTACCTGTGAAAATTCTCCCATCTGGAGCTCGTGTTCTCGCACTGTTCCACATTCGATCAAGCCATCATTCTGACACATTGGAGCTCCTCTCTGAGAAATGGATTTGGCGCGGGGTGGGGGCGGGGGGCGTGGCAAAAGAGAGCTCATGAGCGGACAGGCATGTCTCCTAGCGTATAACTCTATCTTCGTCCCTAAAAATGTGTTCAGTGAGGTTGGTTCTTTCCGGTCTCAGGCTGCCCAGGACTTTTCTGGCTACATGAAACATTGTTGGAATTTAATAATTAAAATAGCTGGATGCGTATACTGGCCACAGTTTCAATTATCTGGCATTAAAAGCGGGTCAACCCAGCTTGGCCAGAATCCAGCAAAAAGTGCGCTGTTGGAAAGGAGATGGAGTGTTCTCTCTCCAGCTTAACATTTCTAATTATTTTTAGCTTCAGCTTCCAGCGCCACCCCAGCCCCAACCTTGAGGCTCCAAGAGGGAGGACGGGGCTGGAGTGCGCTAACCTGGTAAATGCCAGTCTCCTCGGCATTTTCACTAACTCTTCTCACACTGCCACCAAGGACCTCGCTCGGACTGAGTGCTTTGGACTGAATCGCGTCCCCTCAAAATCCATATGTTGAAGTCTTAACCCCAAGTATGATGGTATTTGGAGAAGGGGCTGTGGGGAGGCAACTGGGGTTAGATGGAGTCATGAGGGGGTTCCTCGTGGTGGAAATGGAGCCCTGATTACCAGATACTCCCGGGAGCTTTCTGGCTCTTTCCAAGGGGCACTGAGGAAAGGCTACAGGAGCAGGTGGCCTTTGCCCCTGGGAAGACCCTAACCCAACCGCACTGGCACCCTGGCCCCAGTGAGAAAATAACCTGTTGTGTGAGCCGCCCACCTGTGGTCTGTTGTCAGGGTGGCCCGAGCAGCCTCATGCGTGAGGTGAGGGCGTTTTCATGCCGGCTGGTCTGGCACCCCGTCCTCAGCCCCAGGGTCACGGCCACACCACAGCTCCTCTCTGCCAAGACCTTGTCATCTCCCCAGGCAGGCTTCTCAGGTGAGATCTGAAAGAGCATCACGCAAACCGCTGCTGGCAAGGCCCACAGCTGGCCCGTGACAAACACTCCAGCTGCCTCTGTCCTAAGACTCGAGGGCAGCGGCCACTGTGAGGCAGCTGCACTTTCCTCTCACTTCTGCCTGACCCTCGCCATTTGAATTCACCGAAGGGGAGTCAGACTCTCCACTGCGTCCCCATCCAAATTCAGCGTGACGTCGTATGCCTTCCCACTGGCCTTCTAAAAGCCTCTCTGTGACAATTAAATTCATGTGTCACCTTGGCTGAGCCACATTACACAGTTATGTAGCCAAAGGTTAGTCCAGGTGTTACTGTGAAGGCATCTGTTAGATGAGATCAACATTTCAGTTGGTAGAATTCGAGTAAAACAGATTGCCCTCCATGGTGTAGGTGGGCCTCGCCTAATCAGGCGGCAGCTTTAAGAGCAAGACCGACACCCCCTCACCCGAGGAAGCGAGAAGCCTGCCTCCCTCCAGGCGCTTCCAGACTACGCCTGCAGCCTCCATTCTTCCCTGGGTCTCACATTCTACAGCCTGCCCTGCAGACTTGGGACCTGCAGGCCCCGCGAGAGAGTGAGCCAGTCACTTAAAACCAGTCAAAATCCATGCCTCTTTCCCTATCTGCCCATTTCCATATATATCCCCTATCAGTTCTATTTGTCTGGAGAACCCTCATACACTCTCTCTGGGGACGTGAACTGAAGGAGGAAGCACCTGCCGCAGTGGTCACAGAGGATGCCGGTAAGCTGTGTCTGGGGCCATCCAGCAGGCCAGGCCCTGCGCCAGCCCTCTGCAGGTAGTGGCTGCGCAGGTGAGCCAGAGGCGTGGCCAGAACCCAGCACAGGCGGTGCGGACACTCCGCCTCTGTCCCTCTGTTCACCCTGTCGCGTGTCCCTTTTCCAGCTTCTGCTGCAGTTTGCAGAAAGGCGTGGCCTTGTCACACTGGACCAGGGAGGGATGCTTCTTCCCTGGTGAAGAAAGCCCCTCCCCCCTTCTCAGCCTCGAGCCCCACCTCCCCGCAGCAGAAGCCTTAGGGAGGGGAGGACTCGAGGGACACCCGGTTCTGCCCGAGGTTCCCTGCCACTGCCCCGCCCCCGGAAGCACCTGCGTCCAGACCGAGTGTCCCAGGAGATGATGTGTCTTCCTCACCCAGGTGTTCAGTTGCTTTCGGGGGAGTGCACACTGTGGCAAAGGACACGTGATGACGTGCATGCAACAACAACGCCATCAACCCTCCAGGTCCACCTGGAGGCTAAAGCAGAGACACGCACAGGCCCCACGGCTGGGTGGTGAGGTCTGCCCATCCATCTCATGCCACTGGGAGGCATGGTCGACAACGAAGGACGAACTTCAGCTTCACATAGCCTTGAATGCAGACATTTGTAGCTGACAGACAGAGGTGCTAGGTTATCGTTGGCAGCTCGGGACATATTTGCTGGTATTTAAATATTAGAAAGAAAGGGAAGGTGTAGCAAAATACCAAGTGGTGACATTAATGCCAATAATGATGCCCTGGCCAGGGTGGCTCAGTGGGTTGGAGCGTCCCATACACCAAAAACTCACGGGTTCCATTCCCCGTCAGGGCACATGCCTAGGCTACAGGTTCGGTCCCCGGTGAGGTACAGTCAGAGGCAACCGATCGATATTTCTCTCTCCCTTCCTCTCTCTAAAAGCAATGGGGAAAACAAAAGTATTCTTGGGTGAGGATTAAAAAAGCACCAATAACGGGGAAAATCATACTAGCTCATGAGTTGCAAAGACCCCCAAAGAACAGGCAGTGCTTCCGAGGTGGTTTTCCCTGTCGCTGGGCCAAGGGGATCTGGCCTAGCCGAGACCGAGGACTCACAGGCTGGCAGCCCCTGACCTTGACCCGCGTGCACTAACCCCACGAAGTCAGCTTCTCAGGGACAAACAGCGATGCCCCTCCTCCGACTGACCGACAGGGCAGGTCTTGCAACGGTGCCGCCTTCATGGAAACCACCGTGCATCCCAGAGCATCGAGTTCACTTTATGGCATTTGTCATGCTATGAATTGAAGACAAAAATCAGATTTTGAACCCTGAAGACAAAAAGCACAGGACTCCTGCATGTAAAGTCGGTGAAACGGACATGAAATTCACCTAATAGAGAGGAAGTCGTCCTCTCTGCTTGGGTGAGAGGGAGGTCGACCTCCCTCTGCCCGCCTGGACAGAAAGCAGCTCTTTAATGTTGTCTGCAAGGGAAACAGTTAAATAATATGTACCAGGTACTAGAATTTATTGACTAATATTGAGGCTAAAAGGCTAAGAAAAAATCATAATTTTGTATTACTTAATACGCGGGCAAACAAACCACGCCCCCTCCCACTGGTAACGTGTAAATCCGCTTTGGCGGCTCTGTGATTGCACCTCACTCGCCGCACTGCGGCTGCGCTATGGGCTGAAGTAGGTGAGGGTGGGTATTATCCTTGTGCCCATGAAAACCTGTGATCAAAGAATAAAACAGCAACTCCGCTACTTCCAGACATTGACAGATAAACTAAGTTCCACTCAGAAGTTCGCTCTTTTTCCAGAAAACAGACCACAGAGGAGAGCACAAGGTCGCTCCGTCATTGCCTGTGTGATACAGTCTAGTGCTCTGGATTGGCCGCATGTGGACTGAGATGTCCGTCCCCAGTGAGCCACCCACGGTCCTGGGAGCCAGCCGTTGGCCCGGGCACTGTCTCCCTCCTAACGGTGCCCCAGGAGAGCCGAGCGACTGTCCTAGGATGGATTGCAGACCAGCGACCGGTCATCGCCGCACTCGGCCTGCTGTGAGCACACAGCTGCCCAGGGCCTCACTCCCATCAATCCAGCTCATTAGAGCTTCCCGGACCCCGCGCAAGCTGGCCTTTCCCTCCCCACACCCGGGGGCGGCGTGCGGGGGGAGCACCCACTGCTGGCCGCCTGCTGCTCTGCCCTCTGCCTCCGCAGCCCCCACACTCCTGGGGGTCCAGGTGCGCTCCAGGTTCCCCGCCCCAGCGACAAGGACCCTGAGGACACCGATGGCTTCACATTGGCTCCTTCAATCTGGTGACTGCCTATCGTCCCACTGGACCAGTGACCCCGCCCCCCATAGCTGCCTCAGCAGTCCCCCCCACAGTCATCTCTCCAGACGGCATCTGTCCTAAGTATTTTATAAATATGTATAATACCAGATAGATTGATCGTATCTATAGATATGTCCCTGACTATAAAAATTGAACAAGTGATACAGGATCATTTATAAAGAAACTGATTAAAAAAATGAACAATAGGTAAGCTTAGCTGGGTGCGTTTAAAGAAGACTCATGGTTTTAAACTCATAATTTTACCATAAATTCATGGCTTTATGAAAAATTGTAACCAACTGTTTACCATTTTCCTTAAAGTTTGAAAAGTGAAAGATAACGAAAAGCATTTCAGTTCTACTGTCTGTGAGAAAAACAATCTTAACAGAATGTGCTGTTAGATATTAAAATTAGTTACCGGAGGAGATAATGAAGTCCTAGCCTTGAGGGGATGAAATTTCAAAGTGAGTTCGAGCCTGCCCGGAAGGGAGCAGAAGACAGTCATGACCTCTGTGAACCCGATGTTACCAATGTCATTATGCCCAAGTTGTATCGAAATCAAAATGTGCGGCAGAAGGACGAAAGCAACTGAATACGAATGTGAACTGTCCCCAGGAAAACGTACATGTGGATCAGATGCTGTGAGAAGCCCACGTGGTCTGCATACTATCACTAATGAGTTCCGTTGGAGATTAGCTCTGGCCGCACAGCCGTGAGGGATGGTGCTGTCTATTTAGGGAGGCGATAAAAAATTAACAACCACTTCTCATTCCATTAGAGGAAGGAATCAGTTAAATACTTTAATGTACATGATTGCAAAGACTTAGGAGCAAATTAATGATATATTCCCTTGCCGTTCATTTGCAAACATATTCCACCTTGTTGGGAATGTGTTTATTTCACTTAATGAAATAGCCAGTGAAGATTCGGAACCACTTATCATCAAAAGCAGCAATTTGGGATTAAGGAAGAAGCCTGTGTGGAAGAGTAGAAAAAAAGCAGAATAATTTATAGGTGAAAACTTACTGGGTTGGCCAAAAAGTTTGTTTTTTTCTGTCAACGGTTCTAGTGGTCCTTAGCTGTTTTTAACTTCATTCAAAACAATTCTGTTAGATTGTATTGTAACGGCTGTCATATCAGTGTGTATTCTTTAAAAACTTATCAAAACTGGTGAATTTTTGAGCAGCTGTTTTGATATTTAAGATGGAAGAATTGTTAGGCAACATTTCAGCATATTATGCTTTATTATTTCAAGAAAGGTAAAAATGCAACTGAGCCCTGGCTGGTGTGGCTCAGTGGACTGACAGCCGGCCTGCAAACCAAAGGGTCACTGGTTCAATTCCCAGTCAGGGCACATGCCAGGGTTGTGGACCAGGTCCCCAGTAGGGGGTATGCAAGAGGCAACCACACACTGATGCTTTTCACCCTCCCTTCCCCTCTCTCTAAAGATAAATAAATAAAATCTTTAAACACACACACACACATACACACACAACAAACAGAAAAAAATATTGGTGCAGTGTATGGAGAAGGCACTGTGACTAATCGAATGTGTCAAAAGTGGTTTGCGAATTTTCTTGGTCCTATTGACATTTTGGCCAAATCATCCTTTGCTGTGAGGCTGTCTTCTGCATCGGAAGACGTTGAGCAGCACAACTGGCCGCGACCTCCTAGAGAGGCCAATACTCAGAGGTAGCTGACATTCTCAAAATATCCAAATTATTAAAGTTACAGGTGAAAATGAAACATGTGTCTTTTATTTCATGGAAAAAATATAACAGACTTTTTGGCCAACCCACCAGAATGGGGAGACACCGAAGGAACCAGAGCTTGCTCCGTGCAGAGTTCTGGGCATGTGTGTGGAAGGCTCCCGGGGAAACTGCTGGTTCAAACCCCAGGGCGTCCCCAAACCCGTTGTTGCAGGGGCGGTGGGGGGTGTCAGGTGACACTCCTACCTTCCGTGGAACAGGGGCAGACACGTGGGACAGCGCCCCTCAGGATGGCGAGCACAGGCTCCCGGGCAGAGGTGGGCAGCCCTGCGACGCAGACCTGGAGGCTGTGGGCCCCGGGGCTCACTCCCAGGCGAAACAGCCCTAGGACACAGACCGCGCCTTCCGGAGGACAAACGACGGTCTCCTGTGCTTGGCCCCTGAGGCGCAGGGACGCATCTGCCACCGCAGCCCGGTACACCTGTGCTCACACCTGGGGCTGACGTTCTAGGAGAAGGTTTGCCATCAGCCTGCAGGCCTCGGGCCGCCGGCCCCACCGCTGGCGCCCGACCCACGTGAGGCCGTCTCAGCGTCAACACCCTCTACTTCTACCTGTCGCTTAACTAGAAGACGGAAGGTTTTTAAAGAATCGCCTCCGTGGTATTCAAACGCCGTGCCTCCTAGATGCCCCTGGTCCACGGCCGCTGACCACCGTGCGGCCCCAGGCTGCGCTCAGCGGGAGGCCGCGAGGCCGAACTCAGGGCCGGACCAGGGGCGGAGGCCCCGGGAGCTGTGCTCACTGACTCGGGCAGCGCGATCACAATACCCATCCTCTGGGTCACTCCCTCGTCTGACGTCAGCAATAAATGTCCTCCCAGGAAGACAAGTGTCCGCGCCTGGGCCGCCGCTCGCCGTGGTCAGGATCAAACTGTCCAGTGCATCTGACAAAGCCGGCCGTGCCGCCCGAAGCGGCGCCGGCGCCAAGTTCATCTCTGCTGGCGTCGGCAATTTAAAGCCTTACTGGAGCTGCAGGGGTGTCGGTGCTCAGTGTGTCTTCTCCCAGAGAGGAGCCCAAACCGGATCCCGCGGACGGCAAGCCTGTCACGTGTCCACTCTGTCGGTGCCCACTTCCTCGCTCTTCTCCAGTGTACGTAGCTTTGCAGCATTTTACGAATTCCTTTAAGCTGGTCTCAATCCTTTCCACAGCTGCAAAGACTGTAAATAAATAAAAATGAGCAGGTTAAACCGTCAATTTTTTCTTACCGTTTACTAACATTTGGAAAGAGAAGATGAAACGGCAGTGGGAAGCCCGTACGTTCAGATAGAGTTTTCTCTGTGAGAGCATTCTCTTTCTTTCCTGCTGGTATGAAAGATGTAAACCCTAACAGCCACGCTTGGAAGGACACACAAGCCTTTGCTGGGCTCAGGAAACTAGTTTAACTCTGACACATTAATCAAAGCTTTACAAAGGGTGTCCGCGCCCCCTGCAGGTAAGCTACCTTCAAAGCACCCGTGCTGTGCTGCGAGAGCCCTCTGCTCCGGGGCCTGCGACTCGCAGGGGCTCTTTGAATAAAAGCTGTAACAGCGGTGGCCAATTTCTTAAACAAATCCTTAAGACCCACGGTGTGATAATATAGTCATCAAGGCAGAGTATTTAAACTGTAAAATTGTTCGAAACATCTGGGCTTTATGGTCGTAAGGCTAATGAAATTAAAAACATTACCGCTCTACTCTCAAAGCAAATGAGTTCTGTTCAGCCCGATAAATAGTTTCTGCTCTTTATTTCCCGGGGAGTGCACTGGGCTCTGGAGACCTAGAGATACGTAAAGTGTGGACCAAAAGTCGAAGCCTCTGTAATTGGGTGAGACGCGCTTTCCTAATCACTGCGTAGCGCCGATCCCGCGCGGCGACGCACTTGCCGTCCGCGGGCTCCTTTCCTCTCTGCCGCCGCCGCCGGGCGGGCAGCGCGCTGGGGCGCCACGTCCTGCACGGCGCGGCGCGAGCTCCGGGTTTCTGCAGCGTCCCATCACCCGTTAGGGGCTAAGCAAATATTTTTAAAGAGTAATGTGACCATATGTAAAATTAATAGAAATTAGTATTTTTATGTATACAAATAATACTTAGAAGATATAATGGAAAAGATTCATTTGTCATGGCACCAATAATTCTGAAAAGGATAAAATACCCAGGTATAAACCTAACAAGGACTGTGAGAAGAAATTGGATAGATTCCTGAAAGACACAGGAGATTTGAATAAAGAGAAAGACCTACCAGCTTTGTAAACAAACGCTACCATGAAGATGCCAATTCCCCCCAAGTTAACTTACAAATTTAACAATCTCAGTAAGAACAGTAAAAGACGAAATTTTGTTCTAGAACTTGATAAGTTCATTCTAAAGTTCATATGGAAAAATAAACTGGTAATAATAATCAGGAAATCCCTAAAACAGAAAAGCCTTATAAGCCAATAAATACAGTATAAAACTTCAATAATTAAAACGCCGCGGTACTGGAACATAAATAACAAACCAGAGAAGAGAGGGTAACTTCCAGAAACAGGTCCCGATGTACGTGGGAACTTAGCGCACGGTGAAGGCTGTGCCCGACTCTGCGGAGCTGGGGCGTCGCTTCCTCCACGAGGTCACATCGTGTGGCGAACGGGATGGGACGACAACCCACGGTTATGTCGCATGGAATAACTCTACCTTTTCTTTTTAATTAATCTTTATTGTTTTGTTTTGTTTTTGCATTACCTTTTAGTCCCCTTATGCCGCCTCCCCCCGCCGTCACCACACTGTGGTCCCTGTCCAAGAGCCCTTCTTCCTCTTTGCTCAGTCCCTTCGCGGCCGCACCTCCCCTGCCCCACCGGCTGTCAGCTGCTCTCCGAGTCTGTCCCCATTTTCCATCTCAGCAGCAGGTAGCAGGAGGCTCCCCCGCCGGCCCCGAGCGCAGCCCGAGACCCGGCGCAGGGGACCCGCCAAGCCCCACGGGGTGCGAACCCGGGAGACGGTGCGTCACTGCCCGCTGCCCTGCGCCGCTGCGCCCGTGGGTCGCGGCAGCCGGGACCGCTGCTCCAACCACCGGCGCGGGCGAAAAGGCAGAAGCACGGGGCGCTCGGGGCCGCTGGGCTCTGCGCCAGCCCCAGGGCAGCAGCCGCAGCCTCACGGTTGTACCTGCCGGGCCGCCTCACTCCTGGAAGTGTATGCGACACTTGCAGACATGTGAAATGGCAGATGTGCAAAAGTTTTCATTAAAACAATGTCTAGAATAACAACAGAAACAAACCAAGGGTCCCACAGTTGGGGACAGGGGCATTATTTAGGGTCTTCTACTCGGTGGAATATTACATGTCCCTGAGACAGGAAGATTCTCCGGGATATGTCACTAAGAGGAACAAAAACAAACTTCAGAACAACGCACATGGCATGCTGCCTTGTTTAAGGAAACTCAAATATTCGCATGAGGAAACACCATTTCGGACGGTTACCTCTGGTTAGTGGGGTGAGGCAGGATGTGCGGGGATAGCACTGGGAGTCCGTCTTCTCCATGAATACCTGCTCTAAAAAATTATCTTTACTTTTGAAACACAGAAGCGTATTACCTATTGAACATCGATTTAATTTTTTTTTAATATTGTGGAATGGGTGCAGGTGCAAAAGCATTGTGTCATGATGGTGTGTGTCCGAGATGCAGAGGTGGCGATGGGGGAGGAGGGGAGACAGTGCCTTGGGGGGGACGGGGACTCTGCCTAGCCCGTGGAAAGATCAAGGGTTTGGGCAGATGGGCCAGCGTCAGCGGGACGCTGCCGACAAGGAGAGCCGAGCTGAGAGGCGCAGTGCGAGGGCAGGGGCCTGAGTGCCGAGACCTGCACCGGGAGGAAGGCATGCCCGCCGAGGCCACGCCCAGGGGCCCTCAGAGGAGCTGGGGCTTCACATCAGCATAAGCCCCCTGCCTTAACCCAGTCGCTCCAACAGCGCTCTGGCGGGCGGGTGGGGGGTGGGGGGTAGAAGGGATCTGAATTAGCTTCCCACGTGACAGGCTCGGCGGCTTTAAGCAAGAGAAAAGCGTTCTCCCGCAGCCGCGAGTCCAGGGGCCGGAGCCAGAAGCCTGCGGTCACGGTGTGGGCAGGGCCGCACTCCCGGGGCTCCAGAGGAGGGGCCCTCCTTGGCTCCTGCAGCGTCTGGTGGCTGCCGTCCCCCGTGGGCGTGGCTGCGTCGCTCCAATCTCCGCCTCCACGTGGCCGCCTCCCCTGTGTGTCTGCCCCTCTTCCGTCTGCCCGAAGGACCCGTGGCACTGGGTTTAGGGCCCCCCAGGTCATCCTGGATGATCCCGTCTCAGCATCCTAATCACATCTGCAAAGACCCTTTGTCCAAACAAGGTCACCTCCGTGGGGCCCAGGGACCAGGACAGGGATATAACTTTTCTGGGGCCCCCATGGTCAATGCTCAGGACAAGAGACCACGTAGCAGGGGATTGCCGTGGACCAGGTAAGAGATGTTCAACTTGTATGCAAATTTTCTGATTAAAAATTTCCAGGGCAAAGATCCGAGAAGCCACTCGAGTTTTCCAGAAATCCCCTTCGCATCTTCCTTTCTCAGCCCACCCACCCTCTCCTGCCTCGATTTCTATGCCAGTAATTGGGTGTCTATTTTCAGCAGCCCCTCATCCCTTCTAAGCTTTTTCTTGTATTTGTCCCTCGACTACTGTGTGGACTTTTGTGCTGTGGGGACAGCTCTGCGCTACCGACCCGGAGTGGCGGTCCTTGGGGGCTCCCTGAGGGCGGCGGCGCGAGGCGGACGGAGGCTCTACAGCTGACACTCTCGGGAGGAAAGGCTGAGGCACCAGCATGACGTTTCTGGTCAGGTGTGGGTGGCGGGACACCAGCCTCCACGAGCCCCAGGTACGAGCATCTCTAGGTGACCTGGCAGCACATGGAAGTAGAAGGTGGGAGACAAGGGGTCTAAGTCCTCATCTCCTTCCCCTCCAGGGAGGTTGCTTGCTGCCGGCTGTGGGAGAAGAGCGTCTTTCAGAAGGTGGTCCAGTGCCCTTCTTGTGCCCCTCGCCAAATTTCAGTGGTTGACCCTCGATCTAATTACCGAAGGCCCTAGGTGGCTCCTTACTTTGCAATCAGTTAGGAACCAATCATCTGCTTGCAGTCAGAGTTCTGGCTCTAAGCCACTCCTGCACAAAGGAGCCTCCTGGGACCATGGAATGTTCTCCGTGCACCGCCCAAGGTGGGGTTGTGGCCCCACACAGTCACGACCACTTGAACTGTGGTTGGTACAAGGGAGGAACTCATTTAACTTCCATTTCTGTTTAGTTCATTTAAATTGACACAAGCAAATGTGGTGAGTGGCTGCCATACTGGACAGCACAACTCCCTACCCCTGGGCACGGCGCCGGACGCACCTGCCCCGGTCCTGGCGAGTCTGTCGGAGTCGCAGCCACGGACTACATTCAGTGAAATGAAGCTATAAGGCTTTCTTCTCCGTTCTTTCTTTGAGATGTTATGAGAAAAGACCCAGAGATGCTGACGAGATATTTTCAAAGAAATGACCATAACTGCGGAAATCCCTGAGAGCCACAGCCTCACCTTCTAATTTTTTGGATAAACTTCCTCTTTCTTTCTGGCCTGTCTTTCTAGACAAATTACCTAAGACTTCTTTAGCTCCTGGGTTTGTCCTGTTATGTGATAAAGCACATCTATTTACGTCTGCTGTCTTGTAAGCATGAAGTTGCAGAAGCCCCTTGGGTGGTCATCCAAGCCCCACCTTCGGGGTGGAGTGAAACTGAGAATCCACGGACAGGGTGGGCAGGGGCACCTAGGTCTATAGACTCGTTCTCTTCCGAGGGACTCCTGCAGGCACAGGAGACCACCATGCCCGTGGGCGAGTTTCACCACCTCTACCCCCTACGCATTCTAAGGAAACGAAACTCGCAGTGAGTGAGCCGGGCTGTGATGGAGGCCTTCTCTGACGGACCTGAATTCTCCATCCCTGGAGGAGGGAGGACACTTTATTTACAGGGTAAAAAGGAACTTTCGACACCGAGATGCTGAAGAGGAAGAGGTGGCCGGGACGGGGACATGACATGCAGGGAAGGCTCGTGCCAACTTCTCGCCAGAGTGCGCGGTGAAGCCCGCACCAGGGGTGATGCCGGAAACCAGACCGAATCTGCAAATACTACATAATTCATGGAGACAGCATGAGAATGAATGAGAGCAGATCCATGAATAGTATCTAAACGATACAGACAACACAGAAGCGATATTTGACCTACATCACACTTAGAGCTTCTCGGAGAAAGCAGCTCCGAACCTGTGTGATGCTGTCACGTATCGTGAGTGTCCTACCATTCTTTTTGTTGTCGTTGTTTTTTTCTATCCTCTCAAATAAAAGCCATTAGAGAAAAAACTGATCTGACGGAATTCTTCTCGGTGGCCGTCAGCCGCTTCGGTCCCACTTCTGTCGGGGGCCATTGCTTGTGCATCGGAATATCGAGAGCAGGTAGAGCAGAGTGGTTCCCGGGTTTCCATTTAAAACAGGTGATTGACTCATTGATAGATAAATGATAGATACAGAAATATGTATTTTTGAAGCATAAACAATTTATGGTCATGATTACCCAGTGGCCTTCAACTTCAGCGTGACACGTTGTCTCACCCATTTCCTCACAGGTGGGGCTTCCTTGGAAATGGGCTCCCGGACTCGGAGGGGACGTCAGTCCTGGGCGGGAGCCCCGGGGCCAGTTAACGTCGTTGCGACCTTGTCTTTGCTGTGTGACCTGAAGAAAAATATTTAGCTTTTTGATGTCTCTGTTTCCTCACCTGTAAAATGAGAAAAACAGCGCCTACTTCATAAGGATGTATGAATATTAAATGAGTTCATTGCTGTCGGGCAGACAGAACAATGTCTGGCACAGTCAGTGCTTGTAAGTGCTGGTTTCATCATCTCCACCGTCACCATCCTCATCATTTCACAGATGAAAACAGGTCGGGAGACCATTAAGCCCAAGAAGGGCCTGTGCCCTGGGCTCCCAGCGCTGTCCCCTTTCCCCCGCACGCCACCGTCCTGTCTACACCTCACTTTCTTCTCTCTTCTGCATAAAGTCCTTGGCAGGCATATCCCGTAAGGAGGAAAGAATCCGGAGCACTGCCAGCCCTCGAGGTCGAGGTCAAGGCCAGGCCACGCAGGCCAAAGCGACCGATGAAGCCGGTCCCGTTCACGCCTCCGCTGAAGGACCCTGTACCTGGTGCAACCCCCCCGTCTGCTGCTGGCCCCCAAATTCCTTCTTATGGTGAACAGGTTTCATTACATAATAAAACTAAACAACCAGTAATGCTTGAGTTATAAAAATCATGCATTGATATCTTATATTATGCACATCAAAATGTCCCTTTTAATAAACAAAGCCGTAAGATAAAATATCCTAATACCTCAAATAATATTAGTGTAATGAATAAGAATGCACGAGAATGGAGCAGGGGTTGTCGGAGTGTGGTGAAGTGGGATATATTATTGGACGTTTACGGCCCAAAACCAAACTTCACTTCTGTCACCATTTGCCGAGAACCAATTGGACAGTACAGCCGGGAAGGGGGTCGCACTCCGCCGCAAGCCATTGCATGAACAATGACAAAGACACACGAAAGGTAAGACCCACTGCCTCCACAAAACTGAAAGGCCACTCGGATCCGAGTCTGACGGGGTCTTTAGCCAAGAAGAAAGGGTGGTCCGGGGGCTTGCAGGACAGCCCGCAACACACTTTGTGGTTACCTCACCTGGTCTCGTGGGCATTTGGGGGAAAGGCTCTTGTACACATATGTTTTATGCTTCAAATTTTACATAGTATAAAAAAAGAAAGAAAAAAGAAGCCATCTACAACTGTGCCATCGATTTCCCTCTTTCCATTTCACATCCGAAGTGTAAAGGCTTCCTTGACCACAAAGACTTCAACAAAGTCATATGTTTAAGTTCCGAGTGGCTTTTGCTTATTCCCATGTAGCATTTGCAAGCCACGCTGACACATTTTACCGGGAGTCACGCCGGCTCCAAGGACAGTGACACCAACAACTTTAACACGAAAGCCTCGGCGTGTAAGTCCTGAGTTGTACGCATCGGCAGGACGGGAGCCGTTATTTCTCCGCATCGGCCGTAAGCTCCGTCACGGCGTCCGAAGCTCTTTCGCCCGAGAAATTGGCCTGGCCCCCGTCTCATGGCCTCTGTCACATCAAAGCTTTCTCTCCTGCACAGGAACCAGCCCCTCCTGCCTCGCGTTTCCCTGCGGCTCGACGCAGCACTCCACAGCACGGATCAATTAGGGCCACGGTGTTAATGAGAAAGATTGATTTTGCCATGTTTGCAATATCTCCTTTCTTGACCTTGGCCCCCTGTCCCCCAAGAATCAGGATGCCCAGCTGTTATTTAGAGTCTCTGTCACTGGCTGGGAGCTCCCCTGGGAACATCCACCTGCCAAATGCCTCATGGGAACTATTGCCTCTGCTTTGTCTCGGAGACAGACGCGCATTAGGGGGCATGTAAGCACATTCAGGCCTGCCGCTGCAGAACGCCACAGGCCGGCAGCTTCCGGGCCACAGAAATTAACTTCTTCGGCTTCGGCAGGCTGGGCGCGGAGGCCTGGGCGCCAGTGTGCCCGGGCAAGGGCACACTCGCCCGTGTTCTCTTTGTGTCCTCACATGGCAGAAGGGACAGGGATTTCTCCCCATCCTCACTCACAAGGGCCGTGTCCTGTGCACCAGGGTCCACCCTCCTGGCGTAGGTGCCCCCCAAACGTCCCCCTCCTGACACCATGCCCTAGGCGGGTCAGGACTTGGACCCACGACTTTCGAGAACACACAGACACCCAGACCAGTGGCAGAGCACGGATGCACACGGGCGGGCGGGACAAACACAGGTTGGCAGTTGTTCGTGTGGAAAATAATACAATAATTAATAAGTAACGATACAAGAATAAACTTTGTGTTTTGCACATTCACAACCGTAAGCCTCCATTTGCCCGCCCCGTACCTGGGATGGCAATTTGCCCTCTGCTACACTCACCGCTCCGTCCAGGAGGGAGCCCGGCCGGTTAACCCAGCTCAGTCCAGTCGTCTCGCTGACCGCAGGGTAGTCGCTGGCCAGCAGGAGTGGCGCCAGGCCGACGAACGCGGGGCACGGGCAAAGCCTGCGGGTGAGCCAAGGGACGCGGCCGCGCAGCGCAGCGCAGAGCCAGGCAGCGAGCGGGCGGGCGGGCAGAGGCGCTGGTCGCCGACGGGTGTTTTCATTTAGCCAGGAGAAGCTGTCACCATCTAAGAGAACACGATAGCAGATGTCCGCTGGCACGGGGGGCAGTAGGGGGCTCTCTGTGCTTATTTCTACCCATCGGGTTGCATGACAGAGCGATCGCTTAACTCTGGCGAAACGCAAAGCTGACTCGGCGCGCGTCTGTGTGCACATCCCGCCCAGGGGAAAACCATCACTGGGGTTCAATGAGGAGGGTTCTCAGACGCGGCCCATGATTTAGAGCTGGTCTCGCAAAGGCTGGAATACGGCCTTCTGGGATGGATGCGGGGAGTGAAAACGTCCAACGTTCTCATCGTTCTGTTGGGCTCGCTGTGGAAGGAGGAGGCGGCAGGCGGTGCCCACTTCGCAACAGTCTCGCGCCCCTCGAAAGGCGAGCCCCGCTAGCGGGCGAAAGGCAAACAGACTCCTTCACAAGCCCGAGTTTCCCTTCCTATCGACAACCAAAGGAAAGAAAAATGAGGTTAAAAATTGAAAGAATCAAGGAAGAACTGATGAACAAACAAGACGAAATAAGATCTGTGGGGGAAATCGCTTTTTACAAAGATGTTCAGAAAGAGCACAGCATAAATACCTGTGCCCCCCACCCCCGCACACACATGGAGCTACATGTGCCTGTTTCCACAAACACCAAGATCTTTTACACCTTTGCAAGGTATCGACTTGGGTGAAAATCAATACATATTGATGTTGCCACAACAAAATCAGTAATTCTGAATAATTTACCAAGACTTGCGGGAGTTCATGGATCCAATGGTGCTGACGTCAAGTCAAACCACGGCACTTCCTTCCAGGGACGCCTATCAAAGGAGGCACCACTAGCCTCTGGCACTTGGAACCAAACCCAGGCCCCTCTACCCAGAGAAATAACGAACAAACGGGCTCCCGGAAATAATAGCTGATCACGACCCCCCCGCCCCCCGCCACAGGGAGGACAGAGATGTGCACCGTTCTTTGCACACATGTAAGAAAAAGGTTGAGAAAACCAGACACAGCTACACGTCAGAACACATCCAGTTAAAACACAAGTGAGCCCAACTTGCCAGTCACTGAAAGGGCTCTAAGAGCAAGACTGTCCCACGTGCCCTGCGTTCGTGGCTGGCGACATCGGTAAAGGCCACACTCTCAACTGTGTTCCAATTTATGTTTCCCGGAGAGCTTGCCGGTGACTTAGCATGAACTGTCACAGTGGAGCCTTCCACAGACACAGAACCTTTTAAACAGCCTGGAAAGACACTATCGTCCCCTCTTCACAACCAAGAACACCTACAAGTAGAAGCTCGTAGCTGGTCCCAGACCACGCCGCCATAAGGGGCGGGGCTGGATGCGGATTCCTGTCTTCTCATTCCAACCCGGGCACTTGTTTAGATGTCAACAGGAGGTTTTACGGAACAAAAACAAAATGCATCCTTTGTTTTAGACGAGGTTCTGCAGAAGAAGAGAAACAATAGGGAATATATATATATATATATATATATATATATATATACCTCTATTTATATTTACCTATAAAGAGAGAGAGAGGCGGAGAGCCTTCCGCCCCACAGGGCGGAGCCCAGCAGCCCTGCAGCCCTGGCCCAGCCCCACGCCGCGGCCTGGAGGCAGAATTCACCTCATTCCGGGAACCTCAGCCCTTGCTCTTCGGGCCTCCAGCTGATTGGCCAGGGGCTCTCTCTTTGCTGAAAGCCAGCTGACTGTGAACGTCCATCATGTCTAAGAAGCCCCTTCACAGCGGCAGGACAGCCAGGCTCTGACCGGGCGACGGGCCCCGGTCCACCCGTGCGAGTGGCTGCCACAGCACCATCGCCAGAAGAACGTGGAAACCGTTCTTTCAGACTCTAGTGCCTCCATTTGGATGTTTCCTAGAATAATACAGCACAAGGAAGAGCTCATTAGATAAAATGACTCCTTTAACTGTCTCCTCCCACAGGATCCTTCGATGTTCCGGGGGCACAGGTCACAGCGGGGGGGGGGGGCCATCCCGTTGGCTTTTGTGAAACGGGAAACACGGCTGCTGCTGGGACCCCCAGGCCTGGGAAGCCCCCCTTCATGGGACAAGTTCCAGCTGAGGTCATTGAAATTGTCACTAGCGTCATTAAAAATGTGGGGGGTGGGCTGCCTCCCTT
Source organism: Mormoops blainvillei (assembly GCA_004026545.1). Lineage (NCBI taxonomy): Eukaryota > Metazoa > Chordata > Mammalia > Chiroptera > Mormoopidae > Mormoops > Mormoops blainvillei. The sequence continues at coordinate 15,205 of PVJD01012078.1, read as the reverse complement.
AGAAACACGCGGGCACCTTGGTGGCAGGCAGGTGCCCAGGTCCTACCCCAGGGCTTTTGAATCAGTTTCTAACGGTGGGTCCACACTGCACCTCAACAGGCACCTTAGACAATACTGACGGGCAGCCGAGCGCGAGGGCCGCTGGAGCAGAAGACCAGGGCAGGGCGTGCATCGCTGAGACCCGGGCGCCGGCACGGGGCCCCACCCACTGCACTCAGCCACAGCCAAGTAGAGATCAAGAAAGAAGTGAAAACAAACTTCCTGGTTTGAGCAAAAATAAAGACATTGGTTCCTAGCGTGTTCTCACAAACAAGTGCCCCGGGGCCCAGTGAACACGGGACACAAACACGTAAATGCCTGTGGGAAATGACTTCGGGGTCGTGGGGTAAAGGCCCGCCCGGCAGAATGGCCAACCGGGCCGTCGGCGGAGAGGGAGAATTGCCCGCGCGCGGCTTTCCACGGCGCGAACGGCAGGAGCACGTCGTCAGCACAGGCGCGTCGCAGCTGGTCAGGGGCCCTGAGCTTGGGGGGCCTCTCGCCCTCTGAGGATCGGGGGACAGTGGGGCGATGTAGTGTCCCCTGAGAAGTGCGCGTCGCGGATCTTGTGGGACCTGCTTCCTACAGCAATCGCATTCTTGGAACACATGTTATTAGCCTGTTTCCCGGCCTCCCGCTTCCCGAACCGTCAGCAAGATACAGTTTCCTCTTGGCTCGGACCCTTTCGGTGGCGGAGGGGGTCCTCTCGGTAGCTCCTTGCTTGGCTGCTCTTTGTGATGGAAACAAAACAAGTGCACGTTTATGAAATCAAATTACTAAAACGTTCCATCATTTAGGGGATTATTACACAGGGTTATTTTAAACAGTGAGCACATGGGGAGGGCACAGAGAGAAGGGGGCCCCGGGGCACTGCGGGTGGGGACGCAAGCTGGCGCAGCCCCAGTGGAAAGCGGTGCGCAGGTTCCAGAAAAAATTGGAAAAGAAGCGTTGCGGGAGCCGGCACCCCCTCTTCTGGGTGCTTGTCCGAAGGGACGGCCGCCGGGCCCGCGTCGAGGTGCCTGCGCCCCATGCCCAGCGCAGTGTGCGGACAAGAGCCACTGAGTGGGAGCGGAGCGCGTGCCTGTCAGCAGACGAGTGGGAGCGGGAGGTGGGGTGCAGACGCACGCCGGGCCACTGCTCGGTGGTGAGAAAGGAGAAGGAGCCCACCGTCTGCAGAAAGCTGGGTAGAACTTGAGGGCACACGCTAAGCGAAATGCCAGAGAAAGACTCGTGTACGTTGTCACTCACATGGGGAATCTAAAAAAGTCAAACTTGGAGCCACAGAGAGTCGAGTGGCGGAGACGGGGGCGGGGCGGGGAAAACGGGACATGCTGGTCAGAGGGCTCAAGCTTCCAGCTATAGCAAGGTCAACACGTGTTTTGAGAGCTGACGTCAGCGTGATGAGTAGAGCTAGTAACACCGCATCACGTGTGTGTATGTTGTTAGGACAAGAGACCCCGAGTGCTGTCCTCACACAAAGGACGGTAGCTACGCGCCCGCCGGGGGGTGAGCTGAGGCTCTGGTGGTGGCCATCTTGCAACATGATCAGTAATTAGTCAACAGGCGGCACACCTTAAACTCCACAATGTTACATGTCATTACATCTCAGGAAAGCTGGGGGAAATAAACTCGTGAAGAAATGAAGAGTGAACACCAGTGCGCATTTTAAATAGACCATCTGGAAGAATTCATTTCACACATGGCTATTTGGGAAAGTGTCTATTCGTTCCGGGGGGGTTGCCTCTCACGCCCCCCCCCCCCCCGACTGGGGACCTGGACTGCGACCCAGTCATGTGCCCTGAGCAGGAATCAAACCAGCGGCCTTTCGCTTCCCAGGACGACGCCCCACCCAGTAAGCCGCACCGGTCGGGGTGGGAAAGCGTCCACTGAACAAATAGAAAAAAGCCTGTAGGTCTTTTCCAAAGGCCCTTCATCGTGTACATATTTATGTGTTATATATTAATTTAATTAATTGTAAATGAATGAATCGATTATCCTAGTGTTTAGGGGGCTTTGGTGTAAAAAGCAACGGTCCGGAAGGGGAAGGAATGGGTTTGCTGTTTGCGGTCCCTCCACTTGTTAGTTTACGTGTTCGGAAACACGTTACTTCGTCGGCCTCTCTGCACCCCGGGTGTGCCCACACGCAGCTCCCAGGCTTAGCAGGATTTCTGGGCCAACGACTCAAATTTAAGCTGGAACACAGAGCTTCCCGCCACGGACAGCTCAGCACGCGAGCCAACAAAGGAGCCGCAGCAACAGAACGGAAAAGCATGAAGTGAGGGGTCTGCTTTGTTCACGGCCACGGAAGGAAGTTTGCAAGGGGCCCGGCGTGGAGAGAGGGCACGGTGTCATCCCAGTCACAGTCCCCCTTCCGCCCCACCAACTCCGAAGGGGTTTACTGGTGCCCCGCACCTGCCCGGCGCAGACAGGACATGCGTCTTTTATCTTTTCCTCTTCTCCCAGAGTGGTCGTGGCATGGTCCCCCGGCTGAGCAGGGGGAATGGGGGCAGTGGTCGGTGCAGGCGCGCCTCTCGGATGAAAATCAAGAGTCCAGGGCCGCAGCCCGACTTGGAGAAAAAGCTGATGCTCGAGGGCACACACCCCCCGCCCCGCCCCGGTGGAAATGCAACTAACGTGCGCCCTGCTGGACGTGTTGCACGTGCATATCTAACAAAACCTTGGAGGCAGAACAGATCCTCCACTGACCTCGCCTCTTGTCTATTGTCTCCTTCCTCTACTTAAAAATGGACAGAAGAAAGAAAAAAAAAACTCGGCTTTCAAACTGTAGCTTGGAGAAGAGAAAGAGCTCTTGTCACACTTGACAGGAAGAAGGTTAAGAAGTCACCGGCTCTGTAGTGGATCAAATACAACATCAGCTCGGGCAACACGGAAAGGGACGGCCCGGCAACTCTGCAGGCCTGTGGGCGCGACGCGGCGGGAGCAGAATAGGTGCAGGATTTCCGAAAGACGAGGGACAAGCCCAGAAGGAAAAATCGCCGAATGAACAGAGGGCGGGTCCACTGCAAACCGTGTGACACCACAAAACCACTTATTTAATGGGCACAGTAAGATGATAAAAGGGGGGGGGATGAGATGAATGAGGCTCATGTAGGTGAGACCATAAGCTGAGGCTCAGACCAACATCGTTTCTGAACTAAAAATGTATCGGCGCTGACACGCGGCTCCGGGCCAGGCTGTGGGGGGGTGGGGGCAGCAGTGGGCGACAGGGGCCTCACACGTGGCGGCGAAGGAGGCTTGACTTGGGGTGGCGAACACACAGTGTGGCAGATGGTGTGTTACACAACCATATGCTGGGAATGTATGTGCTCTTACTAACCAACGTCACCCCAATAAATTTAACAGAAATATAAGAATCAATAAACAAAGCTTTAAATGCTTTTTACCAAAAAACTCAATGGAAAAGAAAATTGATATGAGTAATATTTGATACCGAATATGCCAAATATTTCTTTCTGTGTCATACAGTCTCTCATTGCAATTTATAAGAATGGCGACAGCACCTTAGCATTGACATGGAAAACAGGTAGGAAAATACACTTATTCGCACTGGGCACCTGGACGCTAGCCAGCACCTGTGAACGAGAGCTCTTCGGTACCAGTGCACACGCGTGGGGATGATGTGACCACACCAGCGCTTCCCTGCACAGCCTGCAACGCCGCGTGCGCAGCGGCGCAACCGGTTGGGGTGGCAACATCACAGACGCCAAGGGACACACATCGTTCTGTTCCGTCTTTACCGCCCCCAAGGGGTAATGGAATGGGCATAACCCTTGAGTTCAGTAGAGACGGGCTCCCTTCCTGAGACCGCATCTGAGCCCGACCGCTTCCTCCGCTGGTGGAAGACCACCGCCGAGATTCTGGGGGCAGGCAGGTACGCGCTACGTAAGACACCACAGATTCTACCAGCTGTGTTTCCTCTCCCCTTCCTGCGGTCGCGACGAAACACGCTCATGACCGCGCACACCCTCGCACACCCGTGCACGTGCACAAACACACACCCATGTATTGGGTGGGCCAAAAAGCTTGTTTAGTGCTTTCTGCAAAATAAAAGGCACATTTTTCATCCTCACCGATAACTTCACTGATCTGGATAACTTCACTGAGTCTGCCGGCTCCCTCCCGCGCCGTAGACCGCAGGTCGTTCCCAGTTACGGTCTCAGTTGGGTCACTATCAACTTCTACTGGCCGTGGAGCGCCGTCCGGTGAGAAATCTCCAGCACGAAAGTTCGCGAGCCACTTTTGACACGTTCAATCAGTCGCTGCACCTTCTCCATACACGGTAAACATCTTGTTTGTGTGTTTCAGCTGCACTTTTACTTTTCTCGAAACAATAAAGCATAATATGCAGAAAAGGTTGCATATTTTCTTCCATCTTCAATATTGAAATGGCCGCACAAAAATGCACCAATTCCGATAAAAATTTTTAATGCACGCTGATGTGGCACCTGTCACAATACAATCTAACAAAATTATTTTGAATGAAGTTAAAGATAACTAACTAGAGCCAGCAAACATAAAAAAAGACGAACGAACTTTTTGGCCAACCCAGTGCATGAACACTCCAGGATCTAACGGAATCAAACAACGCCCAGCCCCGCAGAGAACGGAGGGGAAACGGCAGGTCCCGCGGCAGCGGTGGCGAGGCCGAAGCTGCTGACGGGGCTGGGGTCCTCCAGCCACAGGCCCATAGGGTGGGAAGAGCGCAGCCCGGCGGACTGAGGACCGGCCCAAGCCAGCGCTCGCGCACCGCCTGGAGAGCGGCCCCCGCCGCGCACGGGGACGGGGTCGCAGGGAACCTTCCCCTCCAGCCGTTCCCAGAAGCGCCTGGCTGTTGCTCAGGGCCGTGTGACTCACCCGGTGGGTCTGCACCTTAAACCGACTTGCACCTGTAGACAACTTGCTCCCCCCTCACCGGGAGGTAAGCTCCCGAGAGGAAAACCAGATCCCTTGTAGAAAAAACATAATCATTTTCCTCTGCACATCGCAGTTGCAGAATGAGTTAAAATGTGTAGGTTGCACGTGACAACGCTTTTGAAATGCTAAGGCAAACTGAGTTCAGATATTTGTAAACACGTTTGTTCCTACTGCCAGGCCCTCTTCACGTTTCTATTCTTGAAACGGCAGCAAAGACTGACATTTTGAGAGGCCCTAACGCGGAATCTTCTAAGCGCCTGACACCGGCTGTCTCGCCGGCCGCGCGCGCCCTCCTCCGTCCGGGGGCCTCTGGCCTCCCCACCGCTCGCGCCGGCCCCCCGGCCGCCCAGCCTCTCGGGCTGCCTTCGGGGCGCCCCCATCTGCCGGCCGCCCACTCGCTCGTCATCCGATTTGTATCTATTGCCCGCAAACTGCGGCAAGGATTTCCGGCTGCCGAATTCACTCTTTCAAATATTTCACGGGGAAAAAATCTGATCTTCAGAAATAACCAACCTCAAAGCAATTCATTTTATTGTTCAGGCCTTTTACAATTAAATGGCCATTTCGTGTTATTCACGAATCTAAACGCACTCCTCCCCGTAATCCAGACTTTCAGCTTTTAAGTGAAGGATGCCGTTTCCCCGTGTCATCTTCAGCGCTGGGGGAGAGCCGGCGCTGAAATGGTTCTTTCTTAAAAAAAGAAATGTAGCGCTTGCCCCGCTTTTTAACTTAGGCTGGAGAACTAAAGAAATAGGACCGTGTTCTTTCAGGAGGGAAGAATTCTCAGTAACTGTCCAAAGGAACAAACTGTAATCAAAAGTAGATTTGGGCACCAACGGATCTTTGCCTCATAAAACCACACATTTATGTAAATCAATACTGGGAAAGCATTTTGTGTGGGTGTATTACTTCTTAAAGCTTTCTTGTTTCAACCATTCTAAAAGTAATCTATGCCCATTATGGAAGCTAACAGGAAAAAGGTGGCTAAAAAAAAAAATCAACCTTACTCCCGCTATACAAAACAATATTAATGTTAACATCTGGTGAATTGATTTTCTTTTTTTGTTTATCTAAATAGAAATTGGGCGTCTGTTTTATCATTTTTACTTTTGGGTTTTTCATAATTGTGTTTATTCTATACATGGAAATTTATACATATATACTCATATTTCTATAAATATATACCTTGCTTTCTTTACTATGGTATGAACATTTCCCCTATTATAAATTTTTAAAAAGCATCTTAAAACAATTGCATAATATCCCACTGAGTGGTAAGACCTGACCTTATTTAACTATTTCCTTATGTGCTATGTTAAAATGGTTTCCAATGTTAACTATTATACAAATCATTGAAAGAACATCTCTAATCAGGAAACTTTTTCACTGGTTGGACTTAGTTCCTTAGAGTTAATTCCCAGGAATGAAATTATTAGTTCAAAGGGGAGAAATGTTTGAAGGTATATGTGACCAATTTTTTTCCAAACGCTTTGCAACCGTTGGCACCTGTCTGGACGGACGCGCACCCCTCCCCTCGCTGTACCAGCAGGGCGTGTCCTCGTGGGAAACGGTCATGTTCATTAATTTGCTGGGAAGAAATGACATTTTACTGGCATCTGAATCGGCAAGTCTGGTCACTATCGTGTTGACAATGTTTCTTCTAAGAGTTTCTGACAATGATTTTTGCATATTTACCTGCTGTGGTTTGAAGGTTTCTATCACTGATTTTTGTTACAATAAAGAAAGTGGACCTGATTCACAGCTGGTTCAAAAAATCCCCCAAGCACTTGCCCCTTAGTTCTGATATTTTTATAGGCATAAGCTTTTATGTTGTAGTATAAAAATCTATCTTTGCCCTTGTGTTTTTTTCCCATTATTTTTAAGTTTAGTAAGTCTTCTTTACCTAGAGATGTGATAGCTTCTTCTGAACTTTTCAAATTATATGACTTCTACATTCCTTTCTTTTATGTTTGTAGAATGTATTTTTGGTGTATGAGATAAAATTCAAGATATGGCTTATTCTAAACAGGTGACCAGTGGTCCCAGCACCGCTTGTGAAACACACCTGTCTTCAACCGTCATTCCCTCCTTTACCGCGTGTTGAGACACAGGTCAGAAAACCCATGTCTGCTCTCCGGCCCTGCCGACCGGCCTGCGTCAGACCTGCACGGCTGAAAGTGTTCGAGCGTCATGACACCTAATGTGCAGCCCCTCGCCACTCGCCAACTTTTTTTTAAAGATATTTTATTCTTTTTTTAGTTTTATTACTTTCTACAAAGTTCCTCACAAAAGAATAGCATCAGCACTTACAATAGTTAAAGTAACAAGTTAATTTGAGACAAGTTAACAATTTTCTAATACTTAACCTTACCAGCAAATAAAACAGTATGTCTTTTATTTTTTTAAGGATTTTATTTATTTATTTTTAGAGAGGGAGAAAGACAGGGAGAAACACCCATGTGTGGTTGCCTCTCGTGCACCCCTCACTGGGGACCTGGTCTGCAACCCAGGCCTGTGCCCTGACTGGGAATCGAACTGGCGACCCTGTGGTTCGCAGGCCGGCACTCAATCCACTGAGCCACACCAGCCAGGGCTAAAATAGTATGTCTTTTATTTTTGAAAAACTTATTTAGGTCACTTGGTAATATTTCAGTTTTTTTTAAAATGTGGATCCTACTAATTTATTGTTCCTACTCTTTCTAATAATTTTAGATTTCTGTTGTTTCAAGTCCGTGGGCTATTTCATTATACTTTGTGATCTAAGTAGTTATAGAGTTACAAAAAAAAGCTAATAAAATGTTTTTAATTTTTACCTTATGTTCCAACTCATTCTCTACCCTCCTACAAGCTTTAGTAGTTCTTCGTTTGGCATTATCTGGGTTCTCTAATACTATAATACATTATAACAAAATCTACACATAATTATAAATAAACATGATCGTATGGCCGCATTAATGTAGTATAATCCTAACATTAAAGTTTCTAACACCATCGCAGGCACCATCCCTTCACGTATCTATAACCCTTTATGTATGTTTGCTAATTCGTCGTATTAGCCAGAGATTCTAGATCGCTAGCTCTGTAGTCCTGAGGTCACAAGTTAAGGGAACAGAAACTGAATTGTCTAATGTTCTCAAAAAGCAAGTTCTTTCTAATGAAATCATCCTAATAAAAAAAAATCCTTATTAGGTGCGAAGCGAAAGCGGTTTTCGCAATTCATGTTTCCTGTGTCACGACGGTTGAAATGAACCCCATTTGTGGTGCTGCCAGTGAAATGCCCAATTAGAACCATAAATGAACTCTTGAAATCAAAAGTGCCGCCTCAAAGCCTTTCTTGGGCTTTTCCGTTGATTCTAACCGGCCGGCCGTCCTTGCTACGCGTGTGGTTGGGGAAATCGCAGTGGTGGAAGGGCTGGCGGAAGAGACTCCCGCTTTGTTTATTATGAGTTGCAACACACATAAAACCTACCAAGTAATAACATTATTCCGAAAGTGGTTTTAATCTTGCTGATATCAGGTCTAATTGATAAGAAGAAAATACTCTGACAACCAAAGAGTATGGGCCCGAAAAAAATTTTTTTTTAATTTTTGAGGAGATGTTTTTAGATAAACTAGAAAACAGGCACCTCTGGCACACATTCGAACTGCTGCAGGGGCCGTCACTAGAAAACAGCTGTAAAGACAAAAAGTCACAGAAGGACAGTAACCTAACCAGGTAGGAGAATTCAGGGAATACAGACTTAATACAGAGGCGTCTGCTAGGACCCAGGAAAGGCCGAGTAGTGGACTTTAAATGACAGCCCCTCCTGTCTTACATTTTCACTTGAACCCCAACTACAGAGCATTCCCTGGCGAGTATCCTCATAATTAAGGTGACGTCTACGGAAGATTGGCAAAGGAGTGGCTAAAGTCAGCTCTAACGGCCGGCCGCTGACGGTCTCTCCCTGTCAGAAGAGAGAGTGAACAGGAGGTTAGGAGAACATCTGAGCAGGAAGCTTTTCCATTATTCGAGCCGAGCTCCTTCGGATTGATTCCCGGGAATGGAATTATTAGCTCAAAAGGAAGAAGCATCTGAAAGGTGAATCTCATGGGGAGATTAAAGGGACTGGAGTTGGGGGGAGACACCAGCCCGCCTTCTGCCCTGCACGCGCCTTCCCCACGCAGCGCAGCGAGGGGTCAACACGGGGCGGGGCGGGGGGGCTTCGCAGGACAGCAGGTGTCCCTTCTACTCCTAGGAAGCCCGGAGGCGGGAGGCCAGCGGCGCCTGCCAGGAGGCGGAGCTGAAAGGCAGCATCTCACTGGTGGTCAGCAGCCTGGGGGTCTTGAGGGGAGACCAACACACCTGAAGAAGCAGGGGGCCGGCCTCCCACGTCAAGGACAGGGAACAGCAGCTGGGGAAGCCCGGCCTCGCCAGGAAGCGGGGATGGTAGGAACCGGGGGTCTCCAAAGAAACCGTAAGCGTGTCCCACAAGATGCCTGCCATCCCACCCCCACCCACACCGGGTGAGTGACACCTGCTCTGTCACTGGTCAACAGCAGCGGGTCTCAGTGGCGCAGGCCACCCTGGGACAGGGGGTTTCCCTAAGTGAGACTCAGGGGCCTGCTTTCTATGCGTCACTGGAGTCACTTTATCTCCGAAGCAGAAACAGGTACCCCGCCTACCACGGGGTCGCGACAATAGCTAACGCACGCACGGCGCCTACTGTGTGTCGTCCGCTGTACATCCTTTATGCACAACAGCCCTTCGGTCTTCAGGACAAAATGCTATGCAATGGGTAGACTACCAATTTTTCCACTTTACAGAGGCCTGGAGAGGTCGAGGGACACGCTCGAAGTCACACTGCCGAGGAAGAGGCAAAGCCAAGGTTCCAGGCCCGGAAAACTCATTTCAGAGTCCGGAAGCTTTTGTTCAGTCAGTCTAGAAGGCGCCAGGAGAGAAGACGAATCCCCCACACGGGATGAGCGCGACGTGCGGTCCGCGGTTATCTACCTACATCCGCGACAAGCTGGCCAGCTTGCGGGCGGCTGGCCCCCAGCCACGAAGCCGATCGCCCCAAACTGAACAGACACTTCTGAGTTTCCCGACACGCAGGCTCTGTGAGGGCCCTCTCCCAAGGCCCCCTGGGTCTCTCTACACATTCAGACTCTCTCTCTGAGATGTGTCACTGTTGTCAATCTTGATCTGTCCTCCCACCGTCCTCAGCGACACAAGCAAGTAACGGTAAGAGGGAGTTGTTGGGCCTGCCCCAAAGGCCGCGGGGCAGTGGGTTCCTGGGGAGAAAGCCATCAGTGGCCGCAAAGCAGGACCATTGAACCCCTGGGATCAGGGCCAGGAGGCCGAAGTCTGAAGGTCAGGGTCAGCGTGCTGGCAGGCCGGCTCTGCCCGGACAGCGCGCCCTCCCGCCTCAGGCCTCTCGTCACCCTGTGCGCTGGCTGAGGGTGGCTTTCTCTGTTCTTAGGGTGAATTTTGAGCCCCCGAGCTTTATTTTATTCTTAGTCATGGTTTGGCATGGAACTATATGCCCATTAAAATGTGTAACCCTCCCAGGAAAGACCGAGAGCTGCTGTTCTCTGCAATGCTGTTGAATGAAGAAGCCGACCGTCCCAGCTCTGGGCTGCCCTCGCCCGAGCCTCGAGCAGCACCCTCCTTCCGTCGAGTCTCCCCACAAACAAGAACCTCCTCTGGGGAGCTGCGGTAGCCACTGCCGTTGGTCGGTGACCACCTCCTGGCCCCTGGCTGCTCCCCTGGAAGCCCTCCCGTGGGCTGGGAGAGGCTGCAGACGGGGACCTGTGGCCTCCTGGAGGGCCGAGGCCACTCCCCGGCACCCTCAGAGGGGCACCCCCTGTATGAGGCTGTGAAAAGCCCTACGGGTGATTCACACCAGGCAGGACCCACCCAAACCTTCACGCCTGGGCCTGAGCATCTGCGGGGATTCCTTTCAAATCAGGTCGCGCTCCCCCCACCCCCGACCTCAAACCCAAGAGCAAGTGGACTGAAGACAAAGGAACACACAAATGACTTATTTTAGGTAAAGAGAGGGACAGCCTGCCAGCTATTCCCTGGCCAGTTCATTGCTTGATAAGTGAGCACAGTGACAATAGAACTGTTAAGAAAAGACAGTTCAAGAGGCAATAGCACTCATTGGTTATAGCGCAAAAAATTCTCCTGCTGGGTCTCCCATAAGTGCCAATGGAGAATAACCTCAGCTACTAGAAATCGTAGAAAAACACTCACAAGACCATGATGAGCTATCACTACACCCCGACCAGAGCAGCGAAGGTGAAAAACAGTGCGGACAGCGAACACGGACGAGGAGTGGGAAGAACTCGCACGCCTCGCTGGTGGGGATGCGGAATGGCGCTGACATTCTTCCACCGTACAGTTTGGCCGTTTCTTAAATCAACTTGGCAGTTTCTTTAAAAAAAACAAAAACAAAATCAAACTAAACGTATTTACCGTATGACCCAATAATCACACTCCTGGAACATGTTCCAAAGAAACAATAACTTAGGGTCACAGGAAAACGGACGCACGTCTGTTGCTCTGTGCGGGCGGACCCCCTGGACACTGCGCTGACGCCCTCCGGAGGCGATGCGTGCGCACGACGGATCGGGAAGGGCGGAGCCGCTGACACACACAGCCCCTTGGACGGACCGCAAGGGCGTTCTGCTGAGTGGGAGGAAAAAGTCAGTCTCGAGCGGCCACACGTTGAAAGACCGTGTTTCTATAACCTTCTCGGCAACACTGACAGTGTTATAGAGAAAGGGAGCAAGCCTGCACTCGGCTGAGGTGCGCGGGGGCTGGCAGCGGGTGCGACTCAGGCCGCACGAGCGAGAGCTTTCTCGTGTCGAGTCGTTTTGCATCTCGGTTGTGATGGAGGGGACACAATCTTGCACCCATGTGACGTGACAGCACACGCTGATGTCTGTGTTCTGGCTTCGACATTGCGCTGTGGTCACGTGAGCCGTATGTAACCACTGGCAGAAAAGGAATGAGGGGTGCATGGGACTTCTCTTTACTCTGTGAGTAAATAACTATTTCAAAAGTTACCATTATAAAGACTATTTAGTAATATAAGAAATTGCTTGTTTAACCCGGCTGGTGTGGCTCAGTGGATTGAGCGCCCGCCTGCAAACCAAAGGGTCACAGGTTTGATTCCCAGTCAGGGCACCGGCCGGGGTTGCAGGCCAGGTCCCCAGTAGGGGTCGTGCAAGAGGCAATCACACATAGATGTTTCTCTCCCTCTCTTTCTCCCTTCCTTCCCCTCTCTCTAAAAGTAAATAAATAAACTCTTTAAAAAAAAAAGAAAATGCTTGTTTGAAGCAGGACAGCTGATGAGGAACCAGAGAAGCCATGCATACTGCACAGCGCTTCCAAAAAGTGGCTGGAAGGGAATAGCTCTCAGCCTGGGGGCTGTGCCTGGGGGTGGCACTTACATCTAGGTTTCTTTCTTTATTTTCCATACTTTCTAATGTCGAACACATATTTTATAATCAGTCCCCAAAATCCTATTTCCTTGTATTTCACCAGAAGGACAGTCCTTTGAAAACCATAAGTTGTATATGCTCTGCTGAAATGAACGGGCTAGAACTCGATCCCAGAAGAAAACTGCAGAAATGAAACTATTCCGCCAAGAGGATCCATCCAGCAGGTCCCCCAAATAAAAACTAAGCAGAGCCCCCTAATGGCTCTGCTTGTGTAAGACACATATTTAAAGCTAATACAGACTGCAAAATTAGTGAGACCCGAACACCATGCCTCTAGCACTTAAGCCAGGCCTGCAGACTCTGCAGCTATTAAAGCAATGGTGGCGGTTGGACTGGGCTGTAAATGTTTCCCCACCTCCCCCTGGGACCCACCAGAAAGGAGGCTGCTCACGGCGTTGGTCGTGAACGGCCCACCGCGGCCCCAGGAGCCCTGGCCGGGGCGGACCTGGGGCCGGGCACGAGGAGTCGGCGTCTGTCTGACGCGTCCCATTGTTGGGCCATTGCGCCGAGTCTGCTCGTGACCGGTTTTCTGCTCGTGCGGGCAGACGAATCGCTCGCGCTCTCTCTGTGTTTAACCCTTGGCATTTCCCCCTGGGAAACCTGCGATCACGGACTGACTTGTGTCACTATCTCTCAAGCCAACGGCCCGCAGCTCCCGGACGGGCTAGATGACGGGCACCCTGGGCCTTCGGAGTTTCCCCAGCTGGTTTTGAAGGGAAAGACCAGCCCCTCCATTACTCAGGCACAAAGCCTCTGCTCCCCAAAAGGGCAGAGAGTCCACGTTTCCCACTAAGACTCCTGAATTGTTTCAAGTCCTGAAACGAATTCCTGCCCAACTGGAATTTTAAGCTGGGTTCACAAGCAAAGGAAGAGCGTGGAGCCGAAACCCCAGAAACGTTTCCTTTCCTCCGTTTTTTCACCTCGAATAACAGGAATGGGAAAGTGAAAAATACACGCGCGAATAAAGACAATACGAATAAAGAAAACCCCCTTAAACCAAGCTGCCTTAAACAGAAACCCCCTTGCCATGGTGTCTGAGGCGGAAGCAGACCGGAGGCGAACACGTGAGTGGAAAGAAGGGGACCGAAGCGCACAGACGCAGGCGGGGCCGGGCGGGCGTCTTCCTCCCAGGCACTCGCGCTGGAGCTGGGTCGGGTCCGGTCAGGCCTGGCCGCTCAAGTCCCCGCACAGGTCCCCAGCGGAGCCCAGTCCGCCGGCCACCCATCATCACACCTGGTGTGGAGACACCCCATGCTCGGCGCGCTCGGGCCACAGCCGCACCCCGGGCCCCAGGGCTCCGCTGGGTGTCGTCGGTCCTTCCAAGGGCCTGGTTTGCACCGCACGTCCCCGGGCCCCACTCCAGCTTCCAACCTTTCTGAGCCCCCCACTGTCCTGAGGAAGAGACAGGGGGCCGCCGGGCTCCCAGCAGGGCCGGGGGACTTACCACCAGGTCGGCCGCCCTCACCCGGTACCCGCGCCACCCCACCTGCCAGACCCCGCAGCCCCGGGGCCTGGCCAACACTCCGCCCGGACGTCCAAGCATCGCCCGTCGGTTCCTCTCCCAGCAACGACCCGCGGGCACTTTAGGAGAAATCAGAAGCCGGAGCAGCTGCATGAGCGGCCGTCGGCCCAGCTCGGGGGGCCCGGGGCACAGTGCCAGCGGAGCGCTGCGCTCGGACAGCTCCGCCCACACAGCGCGGCTGGCGCCCCTGGGGTGCCGCCCAGATGACGCGGCCCGGCTCAGGGGGCCACCCCAACAAGCCACAGGGCACTGCAGAGTCCGCGGCGCAAGGCGGGCAGCTCACCATGGGCGCCGATCACGCTCAGAGCGAGGCTCAGAGCTCGCGGGGTGGCGCACACGGGTGGGGTTTTGCGGGGCAGCATCAGTGGCGGTAAATCCCCCAGGTGCCCGCTGTCCCTCCTTCTCCCTCACGTTTCAGGTTATGGGAGATGCGCCACGCCCCTTGCAGTGATCTGACAACAAACTTCGGGGGACTAGAAGCTTCTCAGCTTGTAAACTGAGCGTAGGGACAGCATTTTACTGAGCTTTGTTTCATGAACACATGGGTTTTTGATGAAACGAAGGGAAAACTCCTGAGGCGACAATCCACACAGAACCAAGAAAAACTCAGAAGCGGACGGCTTCAACCTCACAGCACCCCTTGTCTTAGTTTGGGGTCCCCAGAAGCGAACCCTGAGACAGGGACTGGTGCACACGGTTTACTTGGAAATTAGCCCCCACGAAGGGAAGCGAGGGGTGGGAAGGTGGCACGGCCACGTGTGCAGATGAGCTGGCCGAGACCGGGCCGCGGGCACCCCTGGAATTCTGGACCACACCTGGCCTTGTCACGGCTCTGCGGCCCCTGCTGTCCCAGCTTCTCCGAAGAGTCCGGGCCTCCGCTGAGCAGAGCCCAGTTGTCATCACATGTGACCGTCCGCACCCGGCGAGATCAAACAGACCTCGGGCCCAGCCCTGCGTTCTCGCCCACACCCTGGGACCTTGCACAGCGACCTAACGCTGCAGAGGGAGCCGGCGCCCAGGCCCCTGGCCGTGCGAATGAAGAATTGAACGGACCACACAGACACAGATAAGCAAAGCCAGCAAGACGGAGTTTCTGGCATCATAACCGATAAATCCTCTGAGACACGGGAGGAAGCCTAAAACCGGGAACACCCCCCGGAGCCAACACAGACCAGGGAAACAGCCAGGGAAATAAGGGGGAAACCCGACAGTCAGGCCCCCCTG